>VXBZ01000901.1:335458-384932 GCA_013399135.1 Heliornis fulica
GGGTGGGTTGTTTTATTTTGTTCGGTTTTTTTTTTCTAAAAAAAAAAATAATCCCATAAGTGGATTTGTACCAGGGTGGAAGATAACTGGGGATTTTTGTTGTTTGTTTTGGGAATAGAAACTAAAAAATGGAGACTGTAAGTAGAAGCAGCTTCCAGCCTCATCCAGGACTGCAGAAGACCTTGGAACAGTTTCATCTGAGCTCTATGAGCTCCCTGGGTGGCCCTGCTGCTTTCTCAGCACGATGGGCTCAGGAGATGTACAAGAAAGACAATGGCAAAGACCCAGCAGAACCTGTATTGCATCTGCCTCCTATCCAGCCTCCTCCAGTAATGCCTGGTCCCTTCTTCATGCCCTCGGACAGATCCACGGAGAGGTGCGAGACCATCCTGGAAGGGGAAACCATCTCCTGCTTCGTGGTGGGTGGAGAAAAGCGGCTTTGCTTGCCCCAGATCCTGAACTCGGTGCTCAGGGACTTTTCCCTGCAGCAGATTAATTCAGTGTGCGATGAGCTACATATTTACTGCTCCAGATGCACTGCTGACCAGCTGGAAATCCTCAAAGTCATGGGCATCCTGCCCTTCTCCGCTCCTTCCTGCGGGCTCATCACTAAAACCGATGCCGAGAGGCTTTGTAACGCCTTGCTTTATGGTGGCACCTATCCTCCCCACTGCAAGAAGGAATTCTCTAGCACCATTGAGCTGGAGCTTACAGAGAAGAGCTTCAAGGTGTATCATGAGTGCTTTGGGAAGTGTAAGGGACTCTTGGTGCCAGAGCTTTACAGTAACCCCAGTGCAGCCTGCATCCAGTGCTTAGACTGCAGGCTTATGTACCCACCTCACAAATTTGTGGTCCACTCTCACAAATCTCTGGAAAATAGGACTTGCCATTGGGGCTTTGACTCTGCAAACTGGAGATCCTATATCCTCCTCAGCCAGGATTACACTGGGAAAGAGGAGAAAGCTAGACTGGGCCAGCTCTTAGATGAAATGAAAGAAAAATTTGACTATAACAACAAATACAAGAGGAAAGCCCCCAGGGTAAGTGTTGCCTTTAATTTTAAAGAGGGTGGGGGGGAAGAAGGAATTTTCTGTCGTTTCGGTAACATCCGTTGATATACCTAGTTGTAACCAGCTGCTTTTCCTTTGAGTCATTTAGCAGTCTAATCGCGTTATTAATTCTCACCACGTGTGTGTTAATGTAGACGAGCAGTGTTTGAGATGGCACCTTCCCCCCCCCGGTTGTTGGAGTTTGTGTAAATGCTGTATGTGTGTTTGTATACGTTACTGGAGACAGAACCTGATCTTTGAAACCCATCGCACATCCAGACTTCAGCATCAAGTATGTGATTTCGGGTCTTAAGAGCTTCAGTTAAGGCTCAAGACAATGAAGAAACCAGAAAAAAAAAGTTACTGATGGTTCCAGACGCAAGTATATATAATTTTCTGCTCTACTGCATGCCACCAGGATGGAGGTGGGGCTAAATTGTCTAAAGACTTATAGTGCCATAAAATGTGGCTGCTGTGAAAATCCTGACAGTAATGCAGGTTACTGGTGCTCAGATTACGTGCGTGGAACGTGAATGGCAAAGTCCCTGCTTTCAGAGTATCCCCGTGGAGTCTGAATCTCCCCACCAGACAGGCTTTTGTATATTGGATTATGTATACATTCAGTAAATGAATCCGTCTAGAGCCAGCTGCAGCAGCTTCTTAAGGTATGCCGTGCCGTGCTGAGCCAGACAGCTAAAGCACATTTCTTTTTCTTTTTTTTAGGTGCCTTTTGGTTGTGTTTTTTTTTTTTTTTCTTTCAGTCTGAATTGCCTTTAGATCCCAGAATCCCTGGTGTGTGGGTGGGAGGCTGCCTTGGCATCTGGCACCGGTCCTGATCGATGGGCACCAGTGCCACAAGGCCTTGAGAACTTGCTTACAGACACCGGGATGTCTGGCTGGCTGGCAGTGGTGCAGTTGGCTGTGGGATGAGCAGTTTGCTTTCCCCTCTTCTCCCCCCCCGCTCCCCACCCCCAGTATAAGGTTAAAGCAAACTCTTCCCTATGGAGTGTTTACACTGCAGGTTTGTTGGTTGGAGGTCTCTCATCTGTCAGAGATTTCTGAACTTTTTATTTGGTTTTATGTGCCTGGAGTAGAAGGGCAATGACACAAGCCTCAAAAAGAGTTGCAACATTTAAAGCCCACTGTAGCTGTTCAGTAAAATTCTTAATTAGCTTACCAAATACCTGTTTAAAGGGGCAGACGCACACTCAAGACTTAAATAGCTTTTATTCCTAAAAAACGCAACAAGAATGCTCAAACCCCTGGGTTTTTTAAATACCCCGTGCAAACAATACAGTGATTGCTACAGCAACTCTCCGAGGCCTGGGCGACCCGTTTGGTTGGCCTCTGATTTTGGACTAAGGTGTCTCCTTTTTAAGTTCCAGTTTCTCTCCAGGTCTTGTGCTTAGCCCCGGTTTCAGTCCTTGTCCTCACCCCTCCTTTCCCTCCCGCTTGAGTGTCAGAACGCTGTGACAAAGCTCGGCTGTAATGAGCCACATTATCTCCGTGGTTGGAGGTGGATGTGTTTTTAATGGCTTGTCTGTTCTCCGTCAGTCATGTGCTAAGATGGAATGGTGGGGTAGATGTATATGAATGTCTCCGGAGGAAGATATGGCTCTGAAAGGGGAAGCAGTTTCCATCTTGATAAATGAATTTTTAAGGGTGTGCTTCATTTGGGAAGCAAAATTAAGAAATCTCTATATTCTTGACCCAGAAACGTACTGTCTCCTAGCTTGGTCATTTCTAGAGTTTAATTAAAATCAGTGTTAGTGGTGTGGTTTCCTTTTCTTTCAAGGCTTTTATAGCATTCTATTCAATTGTATGATTTATCCCACACCCACTGTGATATGTGGTGAGGTTGCAGGTGGAGAGCAAGAGAAGACCACAAAATCTTGGCCTTGCCTGACTTTTTTGGGTGCCTCTTTCATAGGTCCTAGTTCAGAACATGGCAAGTGCTCTTCCCCCTACCTTCCAAAATACGCATGCAGCGCAGCACTTCTTGCAGAGTGACTTCAGACACCTAACAGTGAACACCAAAATGAATATATGGAGATGGTGGACATCTATTTCTTGGAAAATGTTGCCTGAATTCCATTGTTGTAAAACACTTCAGTTTCCTGCATAGATTCATTTGAGAGGTGGCAAGTAGCTTAATGGGGAGGAACAGTGGTGTGTGTTCTGCTCAGGCAATGGGGTAGAGGAAAAAAAGATCACTTCATCATACATCCTATGCAGACCTGGGCTTAAGTTTCTTGACTTTGAGGCTGTTTTCAGGGCTCTCCTGGCAACGTGGTACAGTCTTGAGGAGACCCTGGCAGTGTCGGCAGTTTTGTATGCTTATCCTTCCTTTTTCTGAAGTCTTTTTCCATCGGGCTTAGCCAACGGATATCATATGCTAAGGTCATTTGTGTTGTAGCAGTGTGTGCAGGTAATTATGGAGAGATCTAATCAGGCTCTAAGATTGGTAGACTGTGGCCAGGGGCAAGTAACATTGGAGTAAAGTTTAGATGCCTAGTAAGGTAACAAAAGGATGGGCCTATGGCTGCATCTGTGTGTGTTAATTACTGTCAGTCAGTGTGGGTTTGTGTGACTGTTGGGCTCTGTGTCTGTCTGTCTGGGTGGATGAAAGGGTGAAGCATATGTGTCTTTGTGATGGTCTTCCTTTTTGATCTAGATCTCTGTGCTGCTTTGTTGTATTTTATACAGAGGTGTTTGTGTGTTATATGCTGTAAACTGCTGTGTCAGATATTTGGTCTTACACCTTCGAGTTTCCCAATTTATTTATTTATGTATGTGTGCACACACCGCTTTTGTGTCATGTTTTTCCTGGGGCTCTGTTAGGGTGTTGGTAGCATGGGATGCATATGACCACTCTAATGGCTCTTTAAGCAGCAGTGAGTTTTTTGACCTTTTTTGCCTATCTGAGGTTTATGTGATGAGGTACGTAGACTTCTGCCAGTGCAGCTCTGCTGTTGTTTAAGAGTCTGACATAAATGGAGGAGCTGGGTTGGCACAAGCCCCTGTTGCAGATTCAGCGTGCTGGCAAAGCTGCCTTTTCTTCCTCTTCTTTTTTTCTTTCCCTTTTTTCCTTAGTGCAGTTTAAAGCACTGCTACAAAGCATAGCTTTACCTAGGTACTTCATTCCCAACATATATTTCTGTATGTGTCAAGTATCCATTGTACATATGTATCCACTTACCTTGAGAAGTGGCTCCATAGATGGGGATATATTGTCTCTCTCAGCCTGTCTGGCTGAAGGAGATGAGTGTTGCTTGGTCTTCCCACTCGGAGAAGCAGCTTTTGTCTATATCTGAATGAAGTCAGCAAAGGGTCTTAACAGAAAACTGTCCAGAGTTGTGGCTGTTGGAGTCCCCACTAGAGCAGGAGCTATAGAGGCTTTAGCCACTTTTTTTACTTTGCTATAAATTTAAATTTTTATATCCTCCCTGTTCATCCTGGGATGGGATGAGTTTTTGACCTCCATAAGCTTATTCACTTTTCTGTTGCTTCCTAAAGCTCAGTCCTATCTTTAGCCATATGTTAATGTCTCTGTTTTCCTTTATATCCTTCACTGGCTTCTCCACCTTCTCGCATGCTCAGGCAGTTGTTGCTGTGCTTTGTTCTGCTTTGGTCTTTCAGAGGCTCTAGTATCAACACAGCTTTTACTTGAGAGGGTGTCCAGTTTCCCTACCTGTTTCTTGCCTCATCCACCATTACTGGTATGGAGCACTACCACTGTATTCTGGGGTATTTCTAGAAATTGAAAATGTGAATAACCTGACAAGGTTGCAAAACAAGGTCCTAGAAATCCATTGTTGGTGCCAAAGCCTTTTTCTTGAGCTCAGCAGCATGTTGAGTGTTCTCTTGCTGAACAGATGCGGCCTCAGTGTGTCTCAGTGGCGTGTGACGGACAGCTCTCTGCTCCTGACACCAGCAGGACTCCGCTGTGGCCGAGTCTGTTCAGAAAGCAGTCTGAAGGTTCTGTTGGTTGATGTTTCCAGTAAAGGAGGGTGGGTTTGAGGGTCTGTCTCTTGAGCCCTTCTTCTTTCCTTTTATATTGAGCCGAGCAGCATTTGACAGGCCTTTCATATCTCCTACCTGTGTGCCAGACATCTGTACTTGGAGCAGAACTGCATGTGATCAGACGCTGAGAGAACCGGAGCTGTCCTTGCACACGTGTGAACACACCCACACGCACCAGCACTGCAGTGTTCCCACGGTTCCAGTCCCAGCAGCACTTCTATGAAGTAGCTGGAAGCTAGAAGCAGCATTCTGGGTACTGACACACAAATGAGCACATAAGGCCTCCCACTTTATTTCACAATGCCTCCCAACCCAGTGCTGCCACAACATGCAGCTTTCTCAGCTGGAATAAGGTTTAGCCAGGTCAAGTGTGCAGCCGAATCAAAGAACAAAAATTGTTGAAAGTGAAATAGTGCAGTACTGGCTGAGTTGTAGGGCAGCTGTGGACTTTCAGGTGCTGTGCTGCATGGCTACCTAAAATGCTGCAGTGGTAGAGCCAGAATGTATATCTGACTCCTCCAGTTCTGCCTCCTGGCAGTAGTAATCTTCATTTGTTAATAGTTTATATCCTCTGAAAGGTATGCAGAGAGATTCTGACTACTCACAGGCAGTGGTATTTGGACCACGGGTTTAGTGTATTCCTTTGGGTACAGATTGGCTTGATAATAAATAAACTTGGAAAAATTTGCTTAAGAATGAATCTTTGGTTGTTTTTCTATGGAGCAGTAAGTTAATTTGTTCTTTTACCTGATGTTTAGTAATTGTATTAGAGATTCTCAAGTAAAAATTGTGAAGTCCCTGAAACAAAAAATGTGGAAGTCTTGGGGAAGTAGTTTATTTCAGAACGCTTTTACAGCTTAAAAGTTAAACTTCAAAAATGGTACTACACTTAGAGAGTACTGTGTACCTGAGGAGATGTCAGTGTTTGAGCAGACATCAGCATTTTTTCCCAAGCATGCAAACAGTTTTACAGATGTAGATCGAGGACAAAGAAGCAGGTACGTGCATGTGTGTTAGACAAAGAATATGCTGAAAATAATGATCTAATGATGTTGAGTCAACTGTGGTGCTCTGTTGCCCCAGAATAGTTCCCAAGTTCCTGAATTCAGCCCTCTTGAATTGGGGAGGGAATTATATGCAATCTTTTCTTTTGAAAATCACAGCCTAAAATATTTAAACATCTGCCTCTCCCTTCATTGTCTGGGCTGTCTCACTTGCCTCTCCATTTCTGTGGTTTCAGGCTTGGGTGTATGTTCTGTCCAAACAGTAGCATGCTTTGAAGATGCAGGTAAACAGACTTTAGTTTTTGGATGTGTTGGGAGCCTCACTCACACCTGTCTCTCTGCCAGGCTGTGGACGTGGAGTTGACTGACCGACCAGGGTGTGTTTTCACTCGCTGAGAGGTGCGTTTAGATCAGGGTTGTAAAAGCATCTGGAGGCGTCTGTATGAGGCTGCTCAGAGCGTGTCTAGACAACACAGCAGTTAAAATCCTGGCAGCCACTTGTACCTTATCTACACCTTCCTTGGTTCTTGATGCTGCCAGGACAGGGGGAACTTTGGGGCTACATCGAGGTGGATCAGCCTAAGAAGACTTGGGTATACAAAGAGAGGCATTGTCCATTCTTATTGAAAACTCACGTTATTTTCATCTATTAGCAGAGTTATTTTGCCAAAGTTACGGGGGTTGGATGGCACTGACTGCAGTAAGGAGTGGGCTGGCTGTCTAATACTGGTGATTGGAACTCACATTGCTGGCTTAGCTGGCCAGACTGCTTTGCCATGGCACAAAGAGTTCTGTCTCAGTGTGCATAGTACTTAGACCAAAACATATTTTAATCTTTGCCTGTTTTTTTGTTTTGTTTATTTTTAAAGAAGGAAACTTTGAACTTGACACTGTATTATTTAGGGGGAACTGTCATGGAACAGGTATACTAAATCCAGTGTGGGTGTTCTTGGAAAGAAATTAGAGTTTAGAGAAAAGTAACTTAGATTCTCCACAACTCCATCTATCAATATAATGTTGTCAATTACTAGGCTAATCTATTTTAGCTGAGTGGCCATAGAGCACTCATCAAATGGATTTTTATGTACAGGAAGCATTACTTTAAAATGTTGTAATATAGCTTGGTTTTGTCTTGAATTTGTCAATTGCAGTATGTGTGTTAATGATACATTTTTATTAGATACTAATTTGTTTACATATTTTTCTGAATCTGGGCAATATACATTAATCTGCACCATTTAAATGCTCCGTCTTTAATACAGTCAATATGTTTTCTGGAGAAAACAGCTGCAGAGAAGGAAGCTTGCTCTGTAGAGATGTGCTCACGTCCCTTACCTTCCTTATTTACACCTTGTGTAGTCTTGTGTGTCTTTTACATTTCATTGTCCCTGTAGAGGTTCAGATTATTACTAAAATCACATGATAACCATATCTTCTGGAACATACAAGGTTAATTTGAAGGTCTGGGGCTCTGGGGCCAGTTCGGCAGCTCTCACTCAAGCAATCAGCTGGCACAGTAATTGGAAGCAGTTCACCCACAAACCACAGAAGACTTGTATATCTATCAGACCTCTTCCTGTGTGTTGACTGGCAGGACTTGCACTCACAGAATCGAGGGACAGTCTCTGAAGCAGAGTATACTGGGGTTGAGAAAAAGCAGCCGTGCTAAGTTTGTGGCCTTACCTGGCATTTACGGGACTGTGCTGAATGTAGTTCTGCCACAGCAGTGTTTTAATTTTGCTCATTACTGAGGTTATGCTTTCATAGATGTTTGGTGCTCTGATCCTGACAGATTGTATTGAATGGGGCAGTAGTTTCTGGCTTCAGACTGGAAGAATTTTGTCTCCTGTTCACTTCATGAAAGTTTGGATTTTAAGGTTGTGGTAATATCGAACAGGGTGGGGTTTTTTGTTCCTGTATTCAGGATATGTTAGTTTTTATGTTTTTATTGATGAGGAAATATGGCTGAAGCTGCGATAAAGGCCAGCTTTTTTTTTGCCTTTTTTTTTTCTTCCCTTCCTGATGCAAATTGAAGAACCATAAACTTGACTTCAGAATTGTATCAGGTGCAGGGCTATGAGTGGTCTGTTTTGTCAGTACGGGGCAAGCTGGCGATAGAGATTGGCCCCTCTGCACTGAGCTAATTATTTTGCTTTGACTTTTGGTTGGATGAGGTAACAAAAACACTGATATACAAATTCAAGCCCTGATCCTGCCCATGTTCCCAGAGAGCTCTTTTCTGGAAGCCAATGGGAATTCCCTTGTGTGGAGCTGTTATCACTGGCTCCATCTATGGTTTGGTTGTTATCATATGAACTCGGGCTTCTCCAAACAGTGGATGCATATTAAAACAACCTGATAAGCTGCATAGTCGTATTCTGTTAAAGGAGAGAGATCCTGCCTTCCTTACTCATGCTAAGTAGCCTTTAGTTGTTTTAATGGCCTCACTTAAAAAGTCAGGGAAAACATATGTGAGGATAGAGATTCTGTGCATATGTAAAAATTGCAGCATCATTTTGTATATTGGAGATAAACAGAAAATTTGCTAATCAATAACTGTGTTTATTGATTTATGTACAGTTACCTTTGCACATGCTTTGTAGAAAATGTGACTGTTGTGGTTGGGTCTCTTTTTATGTGTGGGCTTTATTAAATTGAAGCTGTTTCTTTTTTGGTGTGAGAGTCGGTTGCGCTGGAATCACAAGAAATGCTTGGGTTTCAAGGATTAAAAGCAGCGATATTAACACAGTAAGATACAGGCTAGTACTTGTCTTCAGCTGCGGAGGATTTCTGAGAGACATCCCGAAGACACGCACCCCTGTGCTTTGTTCTTCATCCTCTGTGCAGTCAGTGGTATCATTTGATAGAATAAGGTCATTGACTTGGATTGCTCCTTGGTTTCTCAACCCTTTTCACCAGCCAGTTTGTGTAATGTCTGTCTGAAACATTGAGTAAGGGCATTGAAATAGCAGACAGGATATCGAGTGTTAGGAAGTCTGGGTTAAGTATAACAGACAGTTCTGGCTGGTAAAAGGGGAGCAGCCCCTTGAGCTCGGTTACAGATCGGTCTCTGTGGAAACAGCAGGCTGGTCTTTGCATTGCTGCCACAGCTTTTCCCCTCCGTTCCTCCACGCCCATGTAATTAATTGTGTGTGGGTGCACCTCTTTTTCTGGAGATGTGTCTTCCTTGTTTCTTAGTGGCACAGAATTGTATGTAATAATGTCTCTTTCTAAGGATTACATAAGTTGAAGATGATTTCTCCACTGGGAGAATTATGCAAGTTTAAACTGAAATGTATTTAGAAAGCTTTTATGTATGTGTTTTCTGACTTGCAATGCAGAGGGTGATTTATTTGCATCCTTAATTGGACAACATCTGTTAGGGTTGGAAGAAAAGACATTTCATATCTTTTCACTGTCATAACCTGCATTTTTATGGAGATCCCAGCCCCTTCTGCTGCAGGCTCAGACTCTTCGTGCCCAAGTACAATCAGTCAAGTTGGACACTTTTCTGGGGAGGGGTCTGTGTATCTGTGTTAGTGGTATGTGCCAGGGGTACTGTAAAAATTGGAAAGAATACCACTAGTTTTCTTTCAATCTTTAGATTTTCTCCTTTTATGATGAATTGCTGCCTTTGTTACCATTTCACAGCAAGTAGTGATGGTGAGGCTTCCCAATTCCGCCAGCGAAGAAAAGTCTGAAATATTTCTGTAAGCCTGCTCTCAAAAATCTTTGGCCATTTAGTAAAAACTTTTCTGCTGCTTTTTAGTAAAATTAGAGTGGTTTCTGTCACAACACAGAAGAAAGCTGCTGCAGTCAAGTGCGTTTATTGAACTTGAAGACACCAGAGTGTAACTCCTTGCTTAAATGTGTGCTTCTGCAGGAGGCTGTTTGTGTGACAGCATCCTGAAGCCGAAATCCAGCAGCTGACCTATGCACACAACCCTTATCGATTTCACCAGGGCAGCCTCACAGATCTAAAGAGCAGTCCCTGCAGTTCAGATGACAGCAGTGGGATCATGATAGTAATTTACTTTCTGTTATTATGTAATACTGGAGTGCTGTGTATCTTGGACTGGATATGTAATGCAGAGATTGCAGTAGTACGTATTTAAGCAGTGAATTACTTTAAATAATTGTTAAAAACCTCTTTAAGTATTAAATTTATCTAGGTCCTACATTTTTTTACAAGTATCTCTGAAAAAGAACCAAAAGAAGTCCCCAAGGTTGTTCAGGTTTGCATATTTATAGCAGTAAAATAAGCTTTTTATATAGAGTGATGGGCTGGAAAAGCAAGATATAGGCAATATTCAGGCTACAATGTGGTCTGATTTCAGTAACCTTAATTGTTGTAATGTGTTTCTGATTTACCCTTAGGTTGTTAAGAATTTCTTATGAAATTATATGTTAAGCATGCTTTTCTAAAGTATGATCATTCCACAGTTGAAAAACCTATCTGAGGTGAAAGATAATGGAGTGTCATTCAAGGAAAAAAAAAATTTGCCATTCTTAACTCCCCACTAGCAGTTTCAGTTTATTCAGTGGGTGTGAATTATCTCACCCATGCTGGTATGATTTAGAAATATTCCTTTGAAATAAATGTATTTAGAGTGGTGCAGAAATGCCGTGAGAAGTAAGTCAGATTCAAAAGAGTACAGACTGCAGTGTTGGGTCCTTTATCGATATGTCTTTGTTCCCATTCATTCACCGGTAAGAAACATGCCATACAGCGAGTCCTTGCACTAATATACCCACAAGTTTAGTTTTGTTTGGCTTTTTGCCTTTTTTTATTTTCCTTTTTTTTTTTTGCTACAACAGTGTAGTTTTTTTTTGCAAAACCAGTGAAGCCAAATAATCTCTGGACCATATTCAGCAGTTGATAGTGATGTAAGCCATGAAGTGGTGTAAAGTGCTCCATTATACCATTTGGTGGATATGCAGAGCTACTGTTCCAAGGTCTCTGCCCTCACAGAATAGCAAATTAGGAGTTCCTTTTCAAAAAACTCCATTTCTGGAAACGTATTTATGTAAAAAGCTGTTTTTTTTCTATAATGGATTTACTGAATCTTCTTCTAGAGCAAAGATGGTGTGTGTGATACTACTGAATTCTGAAAAGATATTTTAAAATTATAAAATATATAACGATAAATATAGAATTATTATATGCATGCGTGTGCATACAAATAAAAGAAAAAATAGTAATTTGGAGGGGAAAAGGGGTAAAGGGAGTTGGTGGTTCTGTAACTGCTATGCTTGCATTTACCATATGACTTGCATCATTATTTATAGCCTTGTTTAACTTCTCCAAGTGCCTTTTAAGTAAATTTGGTCATTTTGCAGGTTTTTTAGCAGTGATGAGGCTGGAATGAATATCATCTGCACACCTGTTTAATATTAAAGATGGGGCATTCAGGGCTTTGTGGCTTTAGCTTGAAATTCAAGTTGCTTTGAGTCATCCCTTTCGTCTTTTGTTTGGGTGGAAAAAAGGAGTGGCAGTAAACGGCCTGCAGCTAAGAAATGAAAGAGCTGAATTAGGTTTTAGAAATGTTAGTCTTGGCATTTGGGACATTTGCATTTGTACAGATTGTCACGCTTCGCTCTATTTTATTTTGAGTTTAGCAGTTCAGTGCTCAGGATGAAAAATGTTACATATCTCTCTCCCAGTTAGGAGACACATGCATACTACGCTGGAAGAATAAGGAGCTGGAGCATGAGCTGTGGTTTCACATTTCAACCAGATTACTAGTGGTAGTGGCCTATGGATTATTGCCCCACCTGTAGTTCCACGCTGTGCTGCACAACTGACTCAGTTTTCTTCTGACAGCAGCTTCCAGTTCTGAGAACTAGAGAACAGCCCAGTCTTCACAAACCAGAATGACTCAGTGAGACAGACACTGCAAAGGAAGGATTGCAGTGGCCTCTTTGTTTCACTTGAACTGATGAAACTTTACAAACTGAACCAGAATGGAGTGTAGCTGTAGGAGGGGAAGTTAAGGCAGGGGTTATCTTCCCCGGTGTCATCACTGAATACTGTGAGGCAGCCATAGCTTGTGCCACGTTACTGAATTGTGTTAGTGTGCACAGTTATATATTTATAAATGCGTAGATGAGGTTTAAATTCCACCATTATAGAAAAAGAGATATTATTTTAAGTGACTCTGTGGTCTAGACCTTGAGGGTTTATTTTGCCTGGTGTGCAGCAAGAATAATCCACTTGACATCAGTGTAGTTGCGCCGTCCTGCAAACCATGCCAGGAACTGCAAGCAGTAAATGGAAGAGATGCAGCCTTCTTTGAAACCCACCCTGAAGTGGAGTCATAATTGGACCTAATGCTGTGCTTTAATTCTGGGAAGGTTACTGGGGCAACGCTTCGCTCTGTGGTTTGACTCCAGTGAAGTGAATGGACTTGGTCCAACTTTATCAAAATGTGTCTTAGTGTGGAAGTCACTTCTTATGGTTTCTGAATTAGCCAGGTTTTTATTTTCTCACTGGTTATAATTTGTGGGTCAAATTCTGCTGAGATTTTACAAGGGAAAATGTAGAGTAATTAACAGGATTTCAGTGGAGGTCATCATTTCAGAAGTCTGTTTTTACATTTAAATTCTACTTTTAGAAATTTACTTGCAAATTTATAATTCGGGTTTCTAAAAATTGACGGAATTTGCCCTTGTTAGCAGAAACTAATTCATGTGGTTTTCCTTATTATAAGTTGAATCGATCTCTGTATATTCAGACTGTCTTGTATTTCTGTGTTTCTAAGAGGGATGTTCATTCATGTTCTTAAACAGCAGCTGGATCCCATCTTGACAGATGCGAAAACCCTTACACTAAAGTTTCTGTATGTTTGGGGGGTGTGGGATGTTTCCTGGAAACAAAAAAATATTTTTTTAATTAGAATCCCTCCTCCATTTTGAATGTTTTTACTCCTTTAGTCAAAATCATAATCCCCTATGACATCAGAATTAATTGCTGTAGACAGTTTGATGTCACAAAGTGAGCATTAGGTCTCTGGGAAGAGAAGTAGGGAGTTTCAGACAAATTTGTTACCTAAGAAAAGGTGGTTTGATTTTTTGTTGTTTTCATTTTAAAAATAGAAACATATTTTGCTTCAGGTTATAACTGCAAAATACCAGTTGAGTTGCTCCAAATTCCCCTCACTAATTCTACCTCAGTGATCACGTAAAAGGTCTCCAAAGCGGCGGTTTGTGCCGTGGCGGGGGAGGTCACCTTGCCACAGAGCCGGTGCTTGTGGCACCGCGGGCCCGAGGCTGAGCTGCTGCCCTGCACGGACCGGGGAATGACAGCACTGCAGGTCCAGGTCCTGAAGCAGGAGCTTGCAGAGTGAGTTCGTATTTCCAGCTCGGTTGCTCCTCTTCCTGCTGTTTTGGACACACTGGCAGCGGCCTTTTTTTTCTGTGGGGGTGGGATGGGTGTGTGTTCTGGTTTTTGGTTGGTGTTTGGGTGTGTGTTGTTTTGTTTTTTCCCCTTACTCCTTCTGTAGGCTTCTTGCCCGAGTGCATCTCGGGATTTCCCTTTTGCTGAATGAGCTGCTTGTTTGGGAGGGAGGAAGTAAGGTCCCTTCTGGATTAGGAGGGAATGGGGGTGGAGGGTGGGGAAATGTCCTGTTTCAAATGCAAAGCACACTGAACTGAAAAAAAAAAGCGATCCCACATGAAAACCTTTTAACAAAACCATCCATGTCAGACTGGCAGAGCAGCTGCTGGCTTTGTTAGGGAGAATATTAATGTTTCAAAGACCTACAGAACCTTTAAAATGAGATAAAGGATGGAATTTATTTTTTTAAGATATGAGCTGAGGTGAAAAAAAAAAAATCGTATTCTCGGTATATGGGAATGGAATGTGCTTTCAACTTCCACAACAGAGCAATGAGCTACGTTTCAATTTATGGAATAAATGGGAGCTGCAGTTAGATTAAAAAATTTGCTGTTGAATTATTGACATAAGAAGCCTCACTGTAAAAAACAGGCTATTAAAAGGAACAGCTCCTAGTACTGGCCTTTCTCTTCAGGTTATTTTACAAGTAGTAAACTTGATGGCAACCTCATGTAATCCTGTTTTAGGTAATGGTGCAATTCAAACCATCAGAAATGTTCTGATGCTTTTATCGGTGTCTATGTAAAACCCTTTTGCCTTGAGATTAAAAAAAAAAGATAAATGGTTTCTGTATTGTTTTTATTTTTCTGATTTAGAAGATCAGAAATGATAGAAGCTGATAATGTAATTACATCACTACCACTGCTTTTCAGTTGCCAGAGTATCTCAGCCACACACACCGTTCAGAGATAGAAGGAAGTGCTCTGTTGCAGGCCTAGCAGATTTCTGGTTTGAAGGCTGAACTCATCTTGCACAACACTTTCAAGTCCTACAGAGTCTCATCGTTTAAAAAGGGAAGTGTGTTAGCATCATTTCTGCAGCAGTAACCTTCCAAATGGGAGGAGGTATTAACTACTGTGGTGTTTGCTTCTGTCTGTCAACCAGCCTGAAGCAGTGAGTCCAGTATATGTTGTGGGGGGTTGTGCTCTTGACTCTGAATCCTTACCCACTTACATAACAAACTCATATTCTGATATCCTTGGAGCAGGGCTTTGGGCACACTAGCTTCATCCTGCACACTTTGGGTGAACAACACGAGCTGGCAGATAATTGTGTGTTTTCATTAACCCCAGCTAATCTTAGTCAAAGGGTTTTTTTCCTGTTACAGGCCTAAAAGTTTGCTTGAACTTTCTTCTTTTTTCTTTTTTTTAGATTTGTTAAGTTTAGTGGTAGAAAGGTACAGATATTGATGCTTTATCTCCTGCTTTTGCTGAAATGAATATATTTGGGTTTTTAAATTTGAGATGGATTCTCTTGGATGCAAACCCTTTTTTGAGAGCACCTGAGAGCTGTATGTATGAGCAGACAGAAGAGATCTCAGGTTCAAGTAGGGCAATAGCATCAATATAAACACTTGCTGTAGTTCTGGTTATTACTATTGGAATAGTAACTGATTAGAGTTGGTTATGTTAACAAAAAAATGTTGAAAATCTTAGTTAAAAGTTTCTATTTAATTTAGTACTTGTCATTGTTTTTCCTTGTTACCCTTACCTTATTTTACTTAGTTGCCTTTCTCACAAGGAAGCCCAAGCCATTCCCATCCCTTACTGAATGATATGCAAATCTAGTCAATTAAGCAGGGGGGATTTAATTAGCAGTTTAAGTTCATGTGTGAAGTGTCTTGCCTTAATTACTTAACAGTTTTGTTGCAAATTTGCTAAGTTTTTTTTCCCCACAGAAGTATCAAAACTGTGATTTGTTTTTGGTGGGGTTTTTGTCCCGTTTTCAAACAGTCAGAGTTGCCCAGTGCATTAGACCTTGTGCTGCCTGTGCATGCGTGCAGCCCTCTGCTTGGAGGGCTCTTCTCAGAGCTGTGGGGACCAGGCAAAACTATGTGCATTGTCTCAGGGCAGAGCAATAATTTAAAGAAAGAAAAAATAAGTATTTTTATACTTAAAATTTGGAGCAGAAGAGCGTTGATTTGTTGTTCTTTGGAGCTAGATGGCATCAGTATAGTGGTATCATTGTGTGTAATGTGCTTGTCATGCATTGTATTAAATGGTTGCTTTTGTTTCATGTTCTGCCTGGACACGTTGCTTTCTACACCGTAGCCAAACATCAGTATGTTGCTGTGTCAGTGGGGTTGCAGTGATGTAAGTAGCTCAGTAATACGAACAAGAATATGTTTGTGTTGGTGCAAAATGTGGGTTTTGTTTCACGTCTTCTAATCTGGAAGATCTGAGTGTGTGAGAATGGGCCTGTTTGACTCTCTGATATTCGGAAGGCCATCGCTGCCGTTCCGATTCAGGTGTCAGGATGGTGCTGTCCTGTGGCCTTGTCTTTGGTTTCTTAAAATATGAAGGCTTGGAAAATGTGTTATGGAATGATGTGGTATTACAGCTCATATGACTTGTATATTCATCAAGAGTCTTAAGATAGGTTATTGATTGATCTAGCTTCATATGTTGTTGTTTCTTAGTTTTATATTGACAGTTCCTTTTGGTTCTTGAACCAGTAACCAAAGCAGGAGGACTAGTTTTGAGAAAATACTCTGCTCAAAAGGCACTGTATGTGTTTTAAATTGTCAGATCACAAGAATAATGCTTCAAGTTCAAATGGATCCTTCCAGAATTTGGCCCAGGGTCATCTGATTTAAAACATCTAGACTCCCTTTCTGTCCTCAATTCCTCCCTTCTACTTGCCTGCGATGTCAGGTTCTGTGGGAATGGTAGAATTAAGGCAAAAAAAAAAGAGACAGAGGAAACAAGATGAATTTCTATAAATTCCTCCCTTAATAACCCCAAATCACATTTGAATGTATCCCAGGACACATAGGAGTGTGGGACCCTCCCTTCTTGTGGTTCAGCGTGGCAGATGGTCTAGCTCCTGAGATTTCTGGCACACTGCAGCTTTTAGTGTAACTGGGTGCAGTTCTGCTGTTTTGATACCGGTTTTCATCAACAAATAGTATTTATCCCTATGCTTGGAGATATCAAAGCCAGATATGAATTGCAAAGCAAAGTTTATCATCTGTTTCCATTCAGGCATAGGGTCTCTAGAGATGAACCTGGCTGATTTCCATACACTCAGCCTCTAGGTATTTCTCTTCCTCACTCCCCACCTCCTCTCCTGAAGCCCTCAGATCCTAGGATGCCACTGTGAAGGCATGTGAACAAGTAATGCTGACTCTGGAAGGTCTGTAGGGTGTTTAGCCATGGAGGGGGTGACTTTGGAAGGCCTGCTTGCATTGCAAGCTGACTGTATATATGCAAACCTGCTGTGGTTAGGTGGAAGTGCAGTTTGCTCCTCGGAGCAGTGGTATTAAGTGGTTTATGGAAGGACCCCTTGCTCACTGTGGCCAACCACTGCCCCTTTCCGCAACGTAAAGACAGCGCAGTAGGAATACTCAGGAAGTCAGGGAAGAGTAGTGGGTGGCAGGATGCTGAGCAGGAGTTGCCTGAATCAACACTCAGGAGTCCATCTGGCGCTCTGTGGCTTCACCAATCATTTCTTAGGATGGTAGGTAGGTGGGCTTTTATTACAGCTCGACTCCATTGCTGTAGGACCGAGCCATCGTGAACTCTGGTCCATGGAAGAGCCTTTCTCTGATGGACTGAAAGAGTCCATCTGTGTGTGTCTCGGCAGTATGCTGATTGTGATCCCTTGTGCTTGTTGCTGACTGCAGTTTTGGATTGGTGCATGCATGGAAGAAAGGCTTGGGAGGAAAAGAACAACATTTTCACTGGCCCACTGCACTACAGATGTACAGATATGATCCAAGGATTGTGTTGAAGGATCTGTTTTCAGGATCTGACATAAGTTTTTTGCTTCCCATCAGTACAGTTAGAAATTTTGTTCATGTTATCCTCTATAATAGTGAGATCCTCAGTTTAAAGATTTTAAACTTGAAAATGGGGCTTCTACCAGTCATGAGTTTGAGACACATGGATAAGGAAGCGCTGTGTTAGTTCTAGTGGCTAGTTTGTGCATCTGTGCATCCTGCAGGGTATAGATCTTAAATAATTTACACACTGATTAGACTCTGCAGCAGCAGTGTTAGAAGCACTGTCGTCAGCAGATGTGCAGTCTGGGCATAGGGCTGGGGTGCTCATGTTTCCTTCAGGTCCTTTGATTAAAGGATCATGTTTAAAGATTTACTGTAGCACCATATGATGGGAAATTTACCTTATTAATAATTCTTCTCATGAAAACAAGAAAGAGACATTTCTAAACTAGAAATCCTCATTTCATATAAGTGCTTTTTTTTTTTTGTAAACAAAACTGTGTTAGAAAGAAGAAACCCATTACCTTTCTTAAACTTAGAAATTCAGTCCTTGCTGTATTTCTACCACTCCATCCCCTGAATCAGTGGAAATGTCAAAGAACACTGCGGTCCCCCTGTCCACAGAGTTGCAGCACAGTTAGTATAATCCTGTTGAGGTCTTGCTTCCTAATCCCAGTGTAAGTGGATCGTGAAAGGAAAACTCGACAAAAAATACGGAGTCAAGGGAGTTGTTTGTTTTCCAAATAAAGTGGAAAAGCTGTGATTCAGAGTTTTTTTACTTCTAAATCCTATGGTGCTTCTGAAACTGTAGTAATAAATTACATCCATCTTGGATGTGTTCATTCCTTCATTTTTTCTGTGCTCTTCCAAGCTAAGTTCTGGAGCCACTTTCTGCAATTTTATTCTTATTATTAATCTTATTAAAGTTCTGCATTGGCGTCAGGATATTTTAAAACAGAATTTCTTTCCCGTTCAGCCAGAGCAACCCTTTTGTTGACCCTTCTTTTGGATAGTGTTCCCGTGTGCTGCCGAGGCGCTGACACATGACCTCGTTACACACAGAAAACCCTAAATGTCCTGCCCCTTGCCAAGCCTATCACAAAACTACCCATCACCCCCTTTTCAGGATCCCAGATGGTAAATAGCAGCAGGAGGTGAAAGGGGAGCTTTGTCTCCATTCTGAGTCCTGTTTTAAGTATTCTGTGTCTGTCTGTATCCCTCTGCTTTTCCCACTCTGCCCATAAATTAGCAAGCCAGCTTTTCTGACAAGGGAAAACAAAATGTCCATAAGCTGCAGTAGCATCACCTACTTAAGATAACGTTTCTGAGCAATCCTCGGTTCCATTTTATCTGGCTCATCTCTCATCACTGGGGCAGGACTTCTGTCTGGCCTGCTCACTGCAGTTTTTAGGGAAAGCAGATTTTGCTGAAATCAGGCAGCAGTTTGTAATTTTAGTGACACCTTCAAAAAAGGAGAATCTCCTCATACTGAAGTTTCCTGAAACCCTGGTGACTGAGCTGTGAACATTAAAGACAAAACAAAACCAACAGAAGAAATAAACAGAACCCCAACCCCCAACAAAACCAACCCAGCCCGCACCAAAGCCCTGACTCTGTAAGGATGTGCTTTCCGTGAGGCACAGCAAGGAGAGGGGCAGCAGCTGCCGCTATGGGTGTGCAGAGGGAACTGGCAGTGAAAGGAGCAGGGAGGGACACGGTCAGTGGCTGCGGCAGCACAGACCGAGCTGCCGTGCAAATCTGACCATTTTTAGAAGCTGTGCTTGGCTCCAAGGAGTTGCCAAGCAGGATATTGTCTCTGCACGCTCTTCCCATGGAGTTCCCCTAAGTGGCAACGATTTCCTCTCACTTAGTGCAGGAAAGATGATGTGGGCTTTTGTGCAGGGAGTGTGAACTGTGCTGGTGCTGCTTCTGGAATAGTCCTGGCAGCATCTGGTTGTATTGAGGTGATAGCTAGGTGTTGGTGACTGGCTCTGGGTGGTAGTTGTGAAGGATGTGTAAAATTAATACATTGATGACCTCTCCAAATGAGGTATCAAATCCAAGCATGCATACAAGAAATGGAGACAGTCAGGTTTTTGCTGTGGTATTTACAGTTTTCATATTGCGTGGATCTAATGTCTTCTACTAAGCAACATTGATTTATGCTAGTTGAGTGTATGTCCTGGTTTGTTTGGGACAGGTTTTCCTTAATTAAAATAACTGCATTCTCCTTAGCCCCTTACAATTCCAACCCAACCTGCGCTCATCCTGAACGTGGCAGCTTTGTGAGTGTGAGATTAGTCTTTCCTCTGACCTGGGCTGTAGCTGAAGTAATGACTTTCCAGTTTCAGCTGATTGGAAATCAGAGACTGGTGAAGACTTAATGAATTCCCTGGATTCCCTGGTGGTTTTTTGGTACATCTTTATTTTAAACTGTTAAATATTAATGAAGAAAGGGGCGTGGGAGTGCAAGGACTATTTACTGTCTAGTACTTGAAAGTGGTATTCTTGTTTGTTTGTTTCTTTTGTTTTATGTTGCAAATATTGTAGAAATTCTGTGTGGTTGCCAAGTTCCTACCTAGCCTTTGGATGCCAAGTGATTGTCAGCTGGGAAGCTGCTGGGAGGGATTTAAAACAGTATTGCCTTTTTTGCAAATGTCGTGGCCCTCAAATGTGCACTTTTGACCATTTTTTTAATGAGCCTTCATTTTTAAGTGATAAGAAGGATTATGAGGAAGAGAGAGAAGAGCTCGTATGTCTTTTGCTCTGCTCTCTGGGTAAAAATACTCTGCTTTCCACATTGTAAGTTAATTAGCAAAGGTGGTTTTTGTTCCTCCTCTGGGATCTCCTGTGTTTCTCCTGACCTGTAATTCTATGTACAGTCATCAAGTAAAACAGATCTGATGGGCTCAGTTCTGACATGTTGTGTTTTGACAGCACATTTTGTTCATACTGAGTCAATACTTCTGAAGCTGGAGTTGCGTGGTCACTTTAATTTGACATATACCTAGTTACTGCCAAAACTCCGTTTGGCTTCTGCCCTAACACCAGCCCACTGTTCCTGTCACCTTCTTTGACTGTCACCACCGCTTTTATGGCTGCACAATGTGCAACAACTCACCAGGGAATCGGTCTGCCTGAAAATTAGTCATTATATAAGGGAGAGTCACAAAAATTAACTGAACAAATGTGCTGTTGAGTGTACAGACAAAAAGCACGTTGGGTGGGTTGCTTCCTGGCGTTATGGGTTGCTGTTTGAGGTCGTCAGAGGTAGGGTAGTTCAGTTAAAAGCACAGTTTGCATGTTAGTGCTTTATCCTGAAAACAAACAGTACAAAGAGTGGACCAGACGTAGTGGGAGTGTGAATTAGATAGAATCAAGTAGTACTTCTTCAGCCCTAGCTTCTGTAATTTGTTAAACTTTTGTGTAGTAGATGTGGATGCTAAAGATTAGGTCAGTATCTTTATTTAACACCTTATTGGGCTGTTGCTCTAAACCATGAGCTTCTGGGAATGCATTTTTTTTTTTCTTTTTTTTTTTTTTTTTTTAAGTAAGGCTTTTGATGGATGAAGCTGTAAAATGAATAGAAACAGTGTCTCCCTCTTCCTTTTTCCTCCTACTCAACGCTCACACACAGTCAGCCCTGGGGTCTTTTCTTTCTGTGTGGTTGGCAGAACAGAGAAAAAGAGAGAGAGAGAAGGAGACTGTCTGGGCCCCAGTGCCGTCATGAGAAGAATAGCAGTGCTGTTACCGCTAAATCTAAGGGGACAGGCTTGTGTATGTATGCTGCAGCAGCCAGCGGGCTGAATTAGTGGCATTTAGGCACTGCTAAGAGGCTAATTGAGTCACTGGTACTTGCTGATTAAACCAGCAAATCCAATAATGTATGGATGCACATGTTTGTGTTTGGTTCTGTGCTCTCTGAAAAATAAGCAGGCTGGGTTTTCTTTAACTCTTTCCATTTTGGTCAAGTTACTCAGTAGCTCAAGGTGTATCGAAGCATCGAAACAGATGTTTTGGGGAGATCTGTCCTCATTGTGTTCTGTGCAGGGGGTTGGATGGGAAGGCATAAGGCAGTTCCACTGCCAGTTGCTGAGCCCTACCAGTTTTTGAAATGCTGTCATAAGCAAGCCTTTGGTTTAATAAGGGGTAATTCACGTTGAGAGGTGACAGGAAGTACAGAGCTGAGGCTGTCCGTGATGGATGATACATCCGCGCTGCGTAGGTATGACAGATGAAGCCTGTGTTGGAATTTTGGTCGGCATCCATCTCAAACCACTCCACCTTACTCAGAGCTCTGTTAGTAATGCACAGGTGGTGGTTGCACCACTGCTTCTGAATATCTAATCCAGTAAATGCATAAACAACTCATCTCTCATATATAATGATGAGGATTATAATGTAGGTAAAGAAAGTTCTGGTCTTAAGTGGATGTAAGGGGATGACAGAGAGTCTGTAAAGCTGACCTAAACTTGAATGCACCTGTGCAATGCATCTTCTACCTGTGTCCCTCTTGAAATCTGCCCACAGGCAAGCCCCCTTTGCTTTTTGCTCACAGTGCTTTTCATAACGATTGTGGCTTGATTGACTTTGGTAGAATTATTCCTAATTTACAGCATTAACTGGAGAGCAGAATTAGATTCTCGTGTGGTGTTGTGGGCTTTTTTGAAGGATGCAGTGCTCTCAGGGAAGCTGTTTTGCTGAGGGCATATTGCTTTCAGTGATTCTTTTTAATTTTGTTTTTAACGTTTGAGAAGAATAAGATGCCTCTCAATCTAAACCAGAAGGGTATGTATGAAAAAATAGTAAGACTCATAGAGGCGAATGGTGGGTTCAGAACCTTGTGAGTCACCGCAGAGAGATTGACAGTTTGGGAACATGAACGCGGAGGAGTGAGGATGGGATGCTCAGGGGCTGATGAGACAAGGGAGTCTATAGAATGTCAGCAGAGGGGTCAGCAGCAGCGTGCATCTCATTCCAGAGTTAAACTCAGGCATTGGGAAATGGCATTCCTTGATGGCAAACACAATCTGACAGTTCTCAGCTAGTTACAGTATTCACCACCTCCTCCTCCTCCTCCTCTCCCCCCTCCCCCCATGCATATCGGTGGATGCTTTGGAGATCATGTCTGCTCTTGCCTTCAGAGCAGCAACATGAAAATATTTAAAGCCACAAACACACCTTGGAAGCTCTTGTAGCCTGTAGTCAGGTTAGCAAGAAGCTTCTGTGCTTTAAAAATTGTGACCCTTTTGAGGCAGCTGGGCTCTTGGGGCAGTCAGTCTCCTGTGATCCCTGGATGGGAGACAAAAAGCTTTATATCTAGCATTTCACTTTTGTCTGTCTTCCTCTTCTTTCTGTCTTCTTCGCATGCATGTGAAAGAATTTTGTTCTGTTTGTGGGCAGGCCTGGACTGGATCAGCCCCTGGAATTAACTGCATAGGAGTTCATTCATTCCTCCTCTGAAATGACTTGGTGTTTGCTAGGTATAACTTGTTCTTGGGTGGTGGGGAAGGAACTGTCCTCCTCTTGTTATTACCAGAGATGTGGGGAGGTAATATGGGTAACAGTGGGTAGGGCAGAAGATTGACTCCAGAGAGAGCTTTTCTATGGCCCCAGCTCTTGACACCATTTAACTGGTTGACCTTGGGCAAGTTACTTCACTCCTCTGAAACAGGACTAGCAGTGTTTACCTCCCAGCCCAGCAGGGCTCTTAAGAGGATTTTTGCAAAGCATTTAATATACATACAGGATTGTATTATTGCTGAGTATTGTTGTTTCTTTATGAATATGCACGAAAGGTTCTAAGCTGTTACCTCACCTTGGCCTTTACACGCGACTTAGTATGGGCTGGAGGTTGCAGTGAAATTAGGTAATGGAGGAGACGAGGAGTGTTGTCCTCAGAAGAGAAAGTGGCAAACCCAATCTCTCCTCTGAGCAGCACCATGTTAAAACAAGAAGTGCAGTCCTTTTGCTAGTATTTTGGGATGGGCCCTAGAAAGTCTTTTGTCAAACTAAGGGTGTATTATTTTTTCTGTAGATTTTTCTTTGAGAGCCTGTAATCCAACTCTTACTGCTGAAGGAGAAGAGGAGAAATAATGATGAAACATTGTGCTACAGTTTTGTTTTTGAATCCTCACAACTGAGCTTCGGCAGAGGCATGAGCAGCACAGAGACCCATGAGCAGGTTGCACAAGTGCCGTCTCCAGGGTGTCACTCTGTGTCTAGGAAAACTTCCCCTTTCCATCGGCAGGGCAGCGCAGCTGCATGGCTGGAGGCCTTCCAGCCTGTACGGCAGAGGAGGGTGTGCTCCTCCTCTCAGCTGATCTTTTACACAGTGGGGAAAGGGCAGTGGCAGTGTAAAGGAGACCACAGCGACCTGTGCTGTTGAGGGAGATTTTCTGTGACAGAAACTGGAAAAATATGGCCATAAACTTGCCTTATATGTTCTTCTTGCAAACTGCAATGCATTGAGGATGGAAATGTGACTCAGAGGGCCTTGATGCGGGCATGACCTTAGTTTAAGCTACTGCTCTGGTTTGTAGTGGTGCTGGTGCCCATGCAGCCAAACACTGGTTATTTTATCCTGTATATAATGGTGTTCCCAGGTGCCATGTGAAGAATTAGTGACATTTTCCTAAGTTTTTATGGATGTTACTTTATATCTCTTCCAGTATTTCATTCTGTTGTGGTTGCCCTGGTTGGTTGCATTGGGATTTTGTTGTTGTGTTTTTAAAGCCTTTTTGCATTGAGTTCTGATAGGACTTCATGTTTTGGCTGCAGGTGTTGACACACAGATGTAGGTGAGTACCAAGTGCTCTATATATAATAATGTTCCCGCCCTGTATTTTGCAGGTCTTCTCAGGTGGTGTGAGTTAATTGTGTAATGACAGCTATCAGATAACATCATCTGGCCCTGATCAGAGCCAGCAATCAGAATTTAGTCTACTGTGTTGGCAAGGCAAGTTTAGGTCAGATAAAAACTGTTGAAAGCTCCAGTTGAATAAACAACTGTGCTTACTGCTATTCTGATGTCTTGTAGTCTGTGCTTTTGGCCAGGGTGTTAACACTCATTTCTAAAGTGTCATGTGTTCACTGAACACACTGTGGGTCAGGTCTAATTGATTGGTTCAAGAGATGCAGTGGATTTTCACACCGGTTAGGGGAGCACTGTGATAAAATAATTAGGTTTAATTACAACAGTAAAACATCTGGCTCTCACTCTTCCCCCAGAAAACCTCCTGAAAGCCTCATGAGTGGGTTTCTTTGCTGGCTGAAAATACTCAGGTGTGCATGGCTAACCATCTCCCTGTCCCTTTTGTGGGACTTGTTCTTGCAACTTAAACTCAGCTGAGACTTTCTGTAGAAGTCTTGTCCACTCAGAGTTTTTTAGTCCAGACATATTATAAAGGCCACTGTGGGGCTGTTCAGTTTGGTTACAAAAATGCTTTTGGTTTTTAACAAGCTCGAAGCCAGAACTGCTTTGTAGGATCAGGTGGTGTCCACCCTTCAAAGGAACCCTCTGGAACATGCCTAGTTAGCATTTCTGTGCAGAGATTGCCTCATTTGCAGGGCCACCCTTTGTGTGCTTGTGCTTTGATTTCTTGATGTCCTGAAGCCATATTTGTTGCATGTACATGTTTGAAAGAAGCAATGGTGTCTTTATTGAGGTGACTTCTAAGCAGATACACACCTTCATTCACAGCAGCACGCTTCCAGTTTGCACTTGGGGTTTCTAAGTTGTGTGTCTGTTAGTGTTTGCAGGGTGGAGCTGTGTTCTTATTAAGTTCTCTGCTTGTGTGGTTTAAGATGAGTATGCTTTACCTTTTAAATGAATGAGCATGCTACTATCAATGGCTTGTGAATTACAAAAAGTTATTTATGTAAGTCATTATTTATAGTTTTAGCCCTCTACTCAGACTATTGTTTGGGGAAAGGAAAGTTAGGTGCCATGATAGAGGATGGAATGAAATGAAAACTTTTTGCTAATTGTTGCTTCGAGGGAAGTAGATCTCTTCCTTCAGTACAACATAACCTTTCCCGGCTCACAAGCAGTGTGCTGCAGACAGGAGCCTAGCGACTTGCACTAGAGGCAGGAGCTGGCTGAGTTCTCGTCGTTTGAAGGTTTGTGAGGGTGTTTGTTGTGGCTCTGTGTGCTCTTTTACCCCTGACGCAACCCTGGTCCTGCACAGGCCGTGTGATCACGGTGGGGTGACCTGTACTAGACGGCCAGATGTTACATAGATGGTGGGAACTGTTTAAAGGAGTAGGAGATTCTGTTTAACCTGATACTCTGTTCTCCATGTGCCTCACTCCCCTCCAACTCCATTTTCTAATTTGTAATACGAGGATAAGTTTGAAAAGTCTTTATGTATCTAATTCATTTTAGAATTGCATCTTCAGTAGTGTACAGGTTAAGGACTTGTGTGAATCAGAATAATAGTGTAACAGTAAATAAGTTTCACATAAAACAAATACTTTTGTTTCCTTGTTCTAAACAAGTGCACTGATTAGCACTTTCTCTCTGTGTTTGTGGCTGACTCTGAGGTATCATATTTGTACTTGCAGTAGGTACATGTCACTCAGCACCTGATTGTCCGATGCACAGGTTGTCAGCTAGCCTTCATCAGAAGTATCTTTCTGTGAAATACAAAAGATACTTTCCACTAGGGTTCATCTGTTTCATGCCACTCCTACATTGCCATTCTGGGCAAGTGACAAAGGAGTTTAATGTAAGTATGGAGTCGTTTGTACCTTTCTTACCAGCAGTAATACTGCCTTGAAAGCAGCGCTCCCAGCAGTGCCCAAGGTTACTGGAAAGGTCTCATTCTGGTTTGAGGTTGGAAATCTTACCTCTGAAAGCAAAAGGGTGAATTTCAATCTGGGAATGACTTTATATTAAATGTGCTTTCTTAATTTGTAAAGCACTTGAAGGTACACAGGGTTAGTCTGTGATAATACAAGGGATTTTGCAAATTTCCGTTCTGTGAGAAGACTACTTCTACTGGAATCGAATTGTTTAGTTGAAATAGTACTTGTTTGAGAAAATTAGAAGGGCTACATTCCCAACATAACAAAATTGGGTCATTGTCTTTTTGAACTGGGTCATAGGAGTTTCCAGCAGGGGAGGCCTCTTACGGTGTGTGATGAGGGTAACGTGTTACATCAGCCCAGCCCTGTTAGCTCTCGCTGCAAGCGCTGTGCCTTCTGCCAGGAGGAGTCACGAGGAAGCTCTGTGCCTCAGAGATGCCCTGACGTTCTCTGGTACCTGACTGAAGCCTGGGCTGGTTGATCTTCACCAGCACGCGCATGGCCCGGGCTGGAGTTGGGGCGGTCCAGCCTTTCCAAGTCAAGGCCTGTGCTTTGGTTTCTGTTGTGGCTGGAGGCTCATGTATTTCATCTGAGGGTATGGAGCTGACTTGAGTGCTGTGGGCTCTTTCCATTCACTCACCTATTTCAATGAGTCCTGCTTAAGAAGCGCAGAGTTACTCTAACGCTGTGGGAGGGTGGCTCCCACCCGCAAACCACTTCAGAGTTACGGAGTAAAGCCCCTCTCATTAGGGAAAGAGAGAGTCTTCCCTGTTTGTCTGCTTTGTGTGAAAAGCAGCAGTGTCTAAGAAGCAAAACAAAACCCCCACAGCACAACAACTGGCCTCCTTCCATGAACTAGCCCTATTTCCAGCCTGCCCGCCACGGTACCAGGGGCACAGTCTGTTAGTGAGAGGCTGCTCTTGTATGTACATAAAGCCTTGTGATTTGTGTGTAGAGCTGAGAGTCTCCTAGAGTTCAGCTCTGCTGGAACAAAATGTTCAAGACAATACTGTGGGATCCAGCTGGAGGTTTAGCATTAATGCAGTGTCAGCCAGATGGAAATGAGGTGGAATGGCTTGCAGGGGGCTGGGGGATGGGGAATCTCTTCAGAGGGAAAAGAAAACAATAGTAACTCTGAAATACATATTCACATGTATCTCCAGTGCTGAATGCTAGCTATGATAGGCATGTTCTCATTCAGCTTGGTGCCAGTAAGATGTCAGTTGTGCTTTGTGTATGGTTGATACAGTAAATAGGGCAGAGACAGCTCTCACTAAAAGCCAGCATAACTCCACTGATTTTTGGATGTACACTGACATAACTAGAACATAATTTGCTCATTACCTCTGATTTTTCAAAAGACCATAGTGAATTTGGTGTACTTGTGGACATGCCTGCTATTGGCCTGCTTTTCAGAAAGTACCGAGCCTATACATCCTAAAACTACCAATATTGAAAGATACAAGTAACTTTTAAAAACCTATAGATTTGTTTCTAAATGTAACATGCAGTCCAAACTTGTCCTTTCTGCCACCTTCTATTTCTGCCGATGGGAATGGACCTTGCTCTGCTCACTGCTATCCATGGGCATGTCCATCAAGTCTTCCAGCCTCTTTCTACAGGCTTGCTGTGCTCTCTGAAATGGCCGTGATGGGCACAGCACTGTCTGTTTGAATAACATAAGAGTTAAGTAAATGATGCAGTTGAGGTTTTAGATTCCTCTTTGTTCTCGAAGGTGAAATTTGATATGATGAAAGTAATTTTACATGAGAAGTTCCTTTGAAGAAAAATCTGTTCCATTTCATTTCTTGCTTGCCATACAAGATGATGTTGTGAACTCCACCTTGCCTCTGCAAAATCTGTAGCAGTGTTACCGTGGAGAAACAAGGGAGTATTACCTTTGTATTTCCTGTAGTTAAGTTGTGGTGGTTCTGTCCAGGAGTGTTGAAAGACAAAGGGAAAAGAAAGAAAAAAAGGCACCAGTTGGAGACTGCAAAGTAACTTCATTTTGTGTTTCTCAGACACAGAGCCTTCTGCTGCTCTCCTGAGGTAAAACAGAATATTCAGCAACCAGCTCCCCTCCATGTCTTAAATGACCCAAAATCCATGGTGTGCATCTAGGGATATTTGAAGGAGTTTGGTAGGTGGCTCTTTGGTGGAGCCACTGAGACTGCTCATATTGCTTCTCTCTTTTTCTATTGGTTTCCCATTTGAACTGTGGAAAAGCAGAACTACCTGAATGCAGAGTCAAAGGGGCCAGTTCTGCTTTTGCAGAAAAAGGATTTAGCAAGAAAGCATCGGTCCTCCCCCCTCTTTTATTGGCATATTTCTCTTTCCTCTTTAAGAGGGGAGGTCATCAGGTTCTAGTGAAATCTACTTGAAAAGACTGAGAAATACTTCATGGTCCATTCCTGTAAGCCAGTTTAATTCAACAATAGGTTCTAGAAGATCTCTGGAAGTGCTGTGGGGATTTACACCATGTTTCAGGGCCCCTCTGAGTGCCATCAGGTATTAATTTAACATCATAGAGCCTGGATGCCTGTAGCTGGGTGGGCAGTGGTTCAGTGTTGTGCTCAGAACATCTTTGGGGAGAGAAAACTTCCTTCATGTAATAGAGGAAAAACATGCAGTGTAAGGCAAAGAATGAAGAGAGGAGGAAGCACAGTGGTATTCCCCTTAGTGATCTTGTCTGGGAACTATCAGTAAGCGAGAGGAGATGTATTCTGTCTTCTGGGATATTCATAGGTCATTCTCAAAGGGACTGAAGACTTGCAGTACCAGTTGGCTATGGTCACGAGCTGGATGCTGAACTAGTAATTAAATTACCTGCAGCATAGGTCCCTGGCTAAAGCTTTTACAATGTTTAGCACTTTCATCTGTGCTCTGGTATCTTCTGGGAGCAGCTTGCAGTTAAAGTCAGATGCAGATGACAGCTGTTGAGGTTTTCAGACAGGGCGAGCCGTAGCAAAAAGTAGGAAACTCAGTGATTTGGTGGTGGTGGGTCAGTTTTGGGAAAGCCGGTGCTGCAACTTTAAGAGTCCCCCTTTTAAATAATCCGAAACACACAGTTCCCAGGCTCCCATTCACTACTCAGAGAGTGAATGTCTCTCTCTTCTCCTTTGTATGTTCCTGTGGTCTGTGCCATCATAGGCTGCGTTGCTGTGCTCCATTTTCCACCGGTTGTGGCTTCTAGGCTCTTGTGCGGCTTCTGCAGAATTTCACAAGTACATCGCAAGATGCTATTTTGGGTCTCTACAGGATAAAGAGCGTTTAAGATCTTCAGAGTGCCCTTTGCCACTTTCCATTAAGACTCTGGAGATACTCAGAAAACAAAATGGGTAAACAAAACTCTTGGTAGATCTTAGTCCAGCCTGTCTGTGGCTTCGGCTGTCTCAGAATGAGGGACACACCGAGTGGGCTGCATTTTGTGACGGTGTAACTCCTCGGGCCTACGCTACAGGGCAGGCTGTCACTCCTGTTTGTGGTGGCAGTCTCTGAAGTAGGGTGGCCAGTTGCTGATCGGTGTTGCTGTCAAAAGGCATGCCTGTGCCACCAGTGTGTTGGAGAAATACCTGCCTGTGATCAGCTAAAAGCAGCCTGTTGGCGAGAGAGCGAGTGCTGTGCCATGCCGCGCTCCTGTCGGTTCCCACTCCTGCGGGAGGCTTACGTAACTGTCTGTGAGCAGAAGAGAGGTCACCTCAGGTGGCTGTGTTGAGCTGGTCATGTCTCCTCTCTGATGCTGTCTGGAAGGATTTGTTAGATTCTGTTCTCTAAAGGAGAGGCCAGGCATGCATGCGCTTTCGCACACACACACACACACACACACACACACACACGGTGCGGCCGCGCTGGGATTTAAGGGCAGTTGGAAGCCAGGGCTGTGACAGGAGGCGTGATTAGGAATACAATCCTTTCACAGTGCTTTGCTTTTGCATTTAAAGAAACTTCTGTGTGCTCAGCATTCAGATTCGCTGCCCCAGTGACATCACAGGGTGTTGGGACTGCAGTTACAGCAATACCACCAGCAGCGCTTTGCCTTTCCAGCTTAGTTTGCCTGAGAGTATTAGAATAATTTACATATGTTAAATAGCCATTGTGTGACCCTGTGACAAAGAGTTTTATCTGCTCCTTCCAGGAGTAAACTGAGATAGAGAACGACCTGATGGCTTGTCTGTGGCCACACAAGAAGTTATCTGGTGGACCTGCAATTAGAACCCCGGAGTCCGGGCTCTGCTGTGTTCTGATGGCTTGATAAGCTCTTCCTCCTGGCGTGCAGCCTAGGAGCAGTGAGTCTTCACCTCCAGAGTGGTGTTCTGACCTCCCTATTGTATCTCCAGACCTGAGAAGAAAAGCTGGGTGTCATGACTACCAGTCTCTTGTTTTAAGCAGCAGGCTGCAGTGTGAGTGCCCAGAGGAAGCAGTGTAGTCAATGAGAGGTTGACCTGCCAGCTTCCATTGAACTGGAGCAGCCTTAGATAAACTGAGCATAGGCTCGGTGGCTGCCCTGCGACTTGATTCCCTCCCTAGACACTGCTAGAACTTGTTGTGTTTCTTTGGTCAGTGCTGCTTTAGGTAAGAATAGATACTCTCCCTTTCCCCTCCCCTCCAGTTTTTTGGATTTCAGCTTTGGGATACACTTCCTTGGAGTCTGATTTTTCAGGAGATGTATCCCCTACACTGTGAAGACAGAGGGCTTATAACCCAAGGAGAATATCCTAACACAAAGGTTCCCCAAATCACTCATCACTTTAGGAAGTCTGGACTTTTTCTGAAGTTACATTCCATCCATCACACTTAGTTTTTCCTCTTGGGCAATTGATAGGTGCTCTTTGCATGCCTGAAAAAATATCAGATATATTGAGAGCAAACACGTCGGTGGTGCTGCACGGTCGCACCGTGTGTGCTGCATGTCCCAGCTGAGCCTTGATGAAATGTGAGTACATTCTTTCTCAAGTTAGCAGAGTGGGGGTAGTTGGCATAGGCAGGGTATATGGAGTGGGACAGTCAGCTGTGCAGCTGCATCACCGTGGTTAGGAGCATGATGAGGCACTTAGAGTGGAGATGAGCAAGAGACTAATACCAGGCTTATGTAAAAACACTTTTATTTAAAAATAAACACGGGCTCTCCATTGTGTTGGAGACAGTGGCACTTTTGACTCCTCTTCATGTCGTCTGCTGGCATTTTGATAAATATCTAAATAATTAAAAATTATATCTTCATTTCTCTGTGCTAACTTTTCATAGATTCTACAATTTCAATAGAAAAAGAAATATGCACTTTAGAGATTCACTAAGAGAACCTGAGGTAACACACTTTATTTACACAGTTTAGATAAATATATATGTGCTTTTTTTAAATTTACATGACCGGAGAGCTGTTGTTAAGAGGTGGGTTTTGTAATGTGAAACTAGATGCCTTTTATTATTATTTATATCTCTCCGTTTGTCCTTCTCCCTTCTTCCTCTCAGTCGTTTTCCGGGGATAAAAATAGATGTTCAGCCATCTCACTTGGGAGATCCCAATTAACAAAGATATAAAGGAAGCTTTGTGTCTGAGATCTTGTCTGCTGTGATGTAGGCTTTTTTCTTAATGGGCCACACACTTTAAGTTACAGGGCTGATGGGACTGGTCAAAAGTTTGCATGAAATACCGCGTGTGTATGATTTCAGGTCATACATGAGCAGCATAAGAACTCTGCTCTTTTGTGGTTCCTTGCCATATAAATTGGCACATGAGATTCTGACTGACATCAGTTGGAGTTCTGACTCAAAATTTGATTTATTATAGCCAACACCATTAATATAATTCCAGGAACACCTAGGCCAGTTAGGAAGGTGAAATCTTCAGAGGCATATTGTTCCACTGCTCTCTTAGCATGCCTTTGCCTTGACTGACATGCAGCTATAACTAGTAAGCTCTTAACCAGCTAGCTTGTTTACCAGCTATTAACCACAATTCTCAAGAAATCTGGAATTTTATGAACCTCACAAAAAAAAAAAATATTACAGGTTAATGCATACCTGGTCAGTTTTAGGTAGTGTGCAGCTCTGGCTTTGTGTGAAAGTGATTGGGGCACATCTGATGTCTTGCCTTTGAGCTTGTCAGTTTCTTTCCAGTAAATGCTGGATCTGTGGGCAGCTTTTGGTGATGGTTTGGTCGCTTGTCTTTCTTCTACCCATTTGAATGGATGTGTGTGGACTTTGGCAACTCTGTGCTGCCTTTACAGGTGAGATAGCAAATGCAGTGCTCAGAATTTTACTTCCAGCACTTCAGCAGATAACTGGAACAAGAGGTTATAGTCTACTTGAGTGGAGCTTTTAGTCAGCATCAGAAGAAAGGTATGTCTCAACTCGTGTACTGTACCACACTGAACAAAGAGAACACCCAAGCGAAAACAAGAGAAACCCAGCTGAAGTATGAGGCGAATCCATGCCCATATTAAATCTAGGTGGCAAAATTTGACTTATCTTCTGAGCTCCTCTCTGTGCATTTCCTAGTAAAGCTCATGAGAAGTTAAAGATGTGCATAGTTGAGGAGGGAGTTGAAGCTTTCTCTGGTTTTGAAAGTGTGAATTCTTTTCTATTTTCTTTCTTCCGCATCTCTGCTCGTTAAAAAGGTGCTATTTGTGGTCATTAGGGGGCACCCAGAGCAATTAGGCCCAGCTGACCTTCGTGATAGCTATTCAAGACAGAAGCTAAAGCAGGACTGTATTGTAAACAACAACAGAAAGGGGGTCGCACTAAACTTTATGGCTTGTTGGTATGTCGGGGAGGGGGGAGATTAGAGGATGATGCAGTCATCATCCCTGTAAATCTTACCACTGATGTGGGGGAGGGCACCATATCTGAGGCGAATCCTAGGACAGTGAGGTTGTGAACTTTGGGGCTTTATCAGTTAAAATGGCAGAGGGAGTAATGGAAGAAGGAATGAAATAACACAATAAAGGCAAGTGATTCAGCTCTGAGTGTGAGCTGCTTGTGGGCTGCAGTTAGAAGGAAAAACCACCTTATTTAACTGGTATGTAGGAATGACCAGCCGTCATCCGTCCAAGCCCGTGTCCTGTCTCAAAGTAGACGACAGCGAACGCTCAAGGGAAGGAGCTGTGCTGAGCATGCAGAGCTCCTTTCACCAGGTGTATGTATCCTCCAGCACGCTGAGGCTTAGGGGCCTTCTGCCTCTGACGTTGTCTTCGTGTTTAATAGCCTTAAGGGACTTCCCTTCCTTAAGTTTGTCACTGCTCTCTTGTATCAGTGTCGGGGCTTCAGTGAAAGCGAGTTCTGATCGAGCACCAGAAGAGTTAGGCTACATGCACACAGTCCGAGTTGCCGTACCTCACCCTCGGCTGGGCGATGCTAAGCAAGTGGGTCTAGCTAGCTCCAGCCTGTTACACCTTGTGTTTAAGAGCCACTCGTTTGCTTGTGTCAGCCCACAGCATTTGTACCAGCATAGCAGTGTACTCACCCGCTTCAGTGCAGAGTAACTGGTGATAGTAGTTCCCTCAGTTTCATAATCCTGTCTGTCCATGTTAGAGCAGCTCTGGTGTCCATGCTTTTTCAGCAGTAAGGATCTATACAGCTGCATCTTTCAGTTGAAAGAAGTGCTGGTGTGCAACAGCCCTTGAAGTAGAAGCAGCATATGATATTGTTTAGGCAAGGAACATGGTTAGGGTGTATCAGTAACCAGATTTGTTAATACCAGTCACTACCTCCCTGATGGCAATTTCTGCCTCTTTGGAAAATGAGTCAGTGAGATTTTTGGAGGTTTCAGGGGGTGGGTGTGTGTTTCCTGGTTTCAAGGATCTTCCCTGACTGACCTGGGCTCTGCAGTATTGTTTAGTCTTAGTACCAGCATCTCCAGTTGGAAGTCCAGAGCCTGCCCATGCAGGAAAACTGAGTGCAGGCCAAGTTGAGAGTCCAGAGCATCTTGCATAGCATCTTGCATAGCATCTCTCTCCTGGGCGTCCTGCTCTGGGATACAGAGGGGTGTGCTCCAGAGCTCTGTTGTGGCACTCACTGTGGTATGAAATGGCTTTTATTCTAGAGCACGGTATCCACGTGGGAGCTGTTCTGGAATAGGTGTTGAAATTCTTTTTGTGTTTCCACAAGCTAATATCCTTAAAATTGCACTTTTGCTTTACCTGAGGTGATTGTGCTCACTCACTGAGCAGCAGTCGAAAGGAATAGCTCCAGAGTGCTCCCAGAGATGGTGTCTCCAGCCCCTGTTTACATGGCAGTGTCAAAGTTTAAATCACCTCGGGGCAAGGAGAAGCTCATCTGGTGTTGGCCTCTTACACATGTTATGTGCTTTTGGTGTAATGTCAGTGTTTTTTACCAACGGCTGGACGTGCTGCTGGTGCTAAATGTGGGCGTGCATTCCTTGCACAGAACACACTGCCGCGGGTGGGATCGGCGGCTTTAAGCTTTGGAGATCTCCGCATCCTCCCGTGGTGGGATGGGTAGAAAACGGTTTGGCTCTTTCCAGTTTTATGTGGGGTCAGGCAGTCACCGTGGATGGAAGAAGGTTCTCAGTGGAGTCCACCATCTGGCAATCATAAAACAAGCAATCAACATTTTTTTGAGGAGGATGGTGAGGAAACAAGCTGCAGACGATTGTCGTGAGATCGCGGCCCTGCACAGACACCTTTATGACTCTTCTCTGTTCTGGTTGGGTGTCTGCATTACAGGTCAAAAGTTCAGGCTGTCCTCTCCCCCTTCTTTTTTTCTTCCAAAGATGGGAATTAGGCTGGGACTGGAATGCGAGAGACTGTAAAATGGCTTGTCCTGGGAGCCCCTCCTACCCGGGCTTTGTGTGCGCAGCCTGCACGGTGGGTGGAGGTTGGGCAGCGCAGGCTCGGGCTGCTTGAGCGCTTGGGCAGCCCAGAAATTAAACACAGCTTGAACTTTATAAAATGCTCTAGTTAGATGAAGCAGCCAGGCAGCCTCCCAAACAATGAACTGGCAAGTTCAGGCTTTTTGGTACTTTTCTTGGTGATTTTTTTTTTTTTTTCCTGAACACAATTAGTAGCTTATAAAATGTTGCTATGTTGCTGTACCAGACCTTGGAGGCAAACAAGAAGTTGAAGGTTTTGGAGCCTGCTGTTTAGAATAGCATGCAAAATCCTTTCAAAAGAGATGATGAGTTGTCAGTAGAGCACTTCTAGGCGGTATTATCACCGAAGCAGATTACTTTAAAAGGGAAAACAGGTTGATGATTGGGCAGAACCGATACTTCTTTGAATTATACCACAGGACAGTAAAAGTTGGAATGACCAGGTCGGGTTTTTCTTCTGCTGACTACTAGCATGCTGTATAGGATTGTAGCTCCTCCCACTCGGCTACTTACCCTGTGTTGTAACCACCTTCACTGTAGGGGTGAAAATTCCAGGGTCCCAGATGTGACAGGAGGATTATCTGACAGATGCACTTTGTGCCTTAAATGAATGCCACAACCGTTTGGCCTGATCCTCCTTTGGGATGAAAATGAGGAGCATCAGTAACGGCAGGAGTGCACGCAGCTACACCCACTGCAGGAGGCTTAAGGTATCAGAACAACAAACAAAATTCAGAGAAATGTCTGAAACCAGGAGCAAATATAAAACCTGAAGGAGCTAAAACTGTGAAAATGGAATGTTAAGGTGATAGCTTTCCCTGAACAAGAGAGCTCACTTTGTTTTTCTGAATAATAAAGGCCATTTGAAGACAGCCATACCTGGTTACTGTGAATCATTCTGTAAACTGTTTTTCACTCCCCACAACACAGAACCTCCAGATTAGCAAATACACTGGAATGCAGAATGCACATCTGGTCTGCATTACCGTGGACCGGCTGTAATCACAGGGAGAAAGCTACCTTGGGTTTTATGTAGAAATGTTTGTATTATACAAACCCCTGTTGCCAAGCAATTTTTTATTAAAAAGGCCAATATAGTGTCCTGCTGAGGAGCTCGGAATACCACGAAAATCTGTGCACAGCTTCACTCCCCGTTGTTAAAGTTCCAGGGGCTGAGTGTAACAGTGTACTAGGTGATGGGTGAATGCTGGCTGAGTTTTTTGTCTACACTAACAATTTTCTCTTTGGAATAACCAGATGTTGCTGCCATCCTGACAGCCTTGCCTAGCATAGCCTTGGTGATTGCTAAGGAAGCTGGAATTGTGTCCACCATTTTGCCTGAATGCTGCAGCAGGTCTGAGCAGCACGGAAATTAAAATATCACTACACAGACTAAGCTAGTACTCCTGGTGGACCTCCACTCTAAAAGTTGGGAATTAAAGCAAAACAGATAGTAGCCGAGGGGAGCGTGGCAGGGGTTAGTTTTGAGGGCTGGAGGGTTTCTAATGATGCATGGAAGATTAGAAATGCTTACTTTGAAATCCCAATTCTCAGGACATAATTTTAGAAGTTGCTTAGGATAATTCTCTTAGAGACTTAAAATGATTAAGATTTACCATGTGCTTTAAAGATGCTTCACATTAGAATACTGATCTGACCTGACTAGCAATGCTTTACAGAATATAGAGTAAATGCTTTTAGGCTCGAGAAGTTTGGCTCAGTGAAATTTTGGTTAATAAATACCTGTGAACCTTCACACATACAACACATACTCATCTAGACATACTGGGGTGGTGTCCAGTGGTAGAAACTCAGTGCAGAGGTTTGCTGGCATGATATCTACTTCTGTTAACATCCTGCAAGAGTTAGAGTTGGTACTCTTGGTGGATTAACTCGGTTTCAGCAGCATCTTTTGAAGAGCCAAGACTCTCTTAAGGATGTTACTTTGCATTTCCAAGTAGAAGTGTGCTTCATTAATTCTTACATACAGTAAACCTGAACAAGTGGCACAAAGGTCATAAGACAGGAAGAGGAAGAAGGAGGGCTGATTTCTTAGCATTGTGTCAGTCATAACTGTCTACCGGAAAACCACAGAAACCTGCCTTAATCTGTGTACACGTCCAGTCACAACATACTGTGTTGGCCAAGTGGGTTTTCCTGTCCGGCGGTGCTGGGTGTCCTCACACAGTACAGTCAGCCTGTGCACCGGGAGATGGAGAGCTGCTGCAGAACGAGTGCAAGTTTGTATCCTGCTCTGGAACAAACACTCGCCATTTAGTTTGTTTTAAAATGCCATTGTGAAGAGAAGCAAAGGCTGAGAGAGGCTACAGGGGGTTCATCTCCTGCCGGTGCCGTTTCCCTCATTTCTTAATAGAGGAAAATTTGCATGTGGATGAAGGAAGACCTGCACAGTTCTTGTCCAGACTGGCTAGGAGGAATTGAATGGGATTTCTTTGTTGTTTTTTTCTTCTTCAAGTCGATGTCACAGTCCTTGTTGGCTTTTGTCACTATTGCAACTTGTGTCAGTATTTTCTTTAGGGTTGGGGCACAAAGGTTTGCTCTGCCTGGAAATCAGACTGTCCTGAGGTGCTCTGTCATTTGCACAAGCGTGTGTATGTGGTGGAGCAGCACCGGGCACACACGTGTTACCATGCATCTGGGAGCACACAACTTGCACACTGGTAGCTTGGCAAAAGGATCTGTGGCTGAACAACTTTGGAATGTGGCACATAAAGTGCCTGGAGGGGCAGTACATGTATAATGTGCCTGTGTGTCTTCAGAAACACCAGCATACTCCACTGTCACTCGGTTGTGCCTGAGGGGGAAAGCCTGCAGCGCCGTCCATGGCAACTTTCTAAGTCACAGTCCTGCTCTAAATATGGAATCATGTGCTTTGATGCAGAAGCTATTTCAAAACTGCTGAATTCTTGTTGTTTCGGCAGTGGTGGAAGAACTGGCTTAGTAGGCTAAACCTAGACCTTAGCAGACCTTTTCTACATATTGCATGCAGATCCAGACCTTCCTGGCCCTTTATATTATGTCTTACTGGATTTTTCTTCTCTCCAACAATTTCCTCTATTTTGGAGCTTTTATCAAGCTTCTGGCACCCACCATATTTTGTGGCAACCAGTGGCCCAGTATTGTAGGGGGTGCATATATGGGATATGGCAAAACATCCCCCTTCCCTTCCTCCTAACTTTCCAAGATGTGCCAGAGAACCTAGAGTACGGGAGCCTGCCACCTTCACCTCATCAAAGAAAAGCTGTATTTTCTTCAAAAAGTAGCTTTTATAGGCCCTTGCTTATTGTGCTTCTGAAAGCTGCTCAGTAATATTTTCAAGTAGTGGCTGAAGTATTTCAACCGATTAATGCTTGTCTGAGGTGTAAGAAGTGCAAGCAAGGATAAGAAAGTACATTGTGGGCTGTTAAGCATAACAGCTTGTGGTAAGAACATCTTCCATGAAGCCTATCTCAAATAAAGGAAGGGTTCAGATTTTTTCTTCCTTTTTTTTTTTTTTTAAAATTTTTTTTTGTAACCAAAGAGGAGAAAATAGTATTTTTAAGCATCCCATCTGACACTGGACCTTAAAGTGGGCTCTAGACATACATAAAGTGTTGAGCAGTTTGTAGAATCGGGTCCTAAGATTTCATATGGCTGGGATCCACAAATGCTGTGTCCACATGGAAAATCTGTGTAATACTTAACCTAATGAGCGAATTTAAACTGATACAGCTAAGTCAGTGCAGCTGTACTTGGTATGTGTGCAAACAGCCGTGATAATAATGGTCTTTTTGTTTGGTTTTGTCACTTAGGAACATCTTAAAATCAAGTATAACCAACACAAAAGAGGAGTCCGTTGCAGTTGACACCAGTTTAGCTTGAAACCAGTACCATTTTTCAGTGTAGAAACGATGCCGTTTTTCCTTTCCTCATGCACATTTAATTGCTCTCCTTTAAAGAGGAAGTTTAAAACTCCAACTGAGTCTATGCCAGACTCCTGACATGCATGACAATTGAACTGTGTCTTTTTCTGCCGGCTATTTAACAACACTATTGGCATAAAAAATCACTTAAATTGAATGACTTGGCCTAGCTGAAAGTGATGCTAGGTGCAAAGATAAAAATAAGGTAACGTGAAGCTGCCTTGTTAGCATAAAACTGAATTTTGTCCTGATAGTCTTATTACAGTGGTGATTTAAAAATAAAAAACCCCTCGTCCTGTAACAGTGCTTCATACACTTATTAAACCCATATACGTCCGTGCCACGAGGTGCTACTTTCCCTTTATTTATACTGAACTTGCTTATTATATTTAATTTTTTTTTGTCATTGCAGGAGCCCTGTTAGAGCTTTAGATGTACCACCTTTTTTTAACACATTTTCTTGGCACAAATTGGTGTGTTTTGTTGGTCTGTCACATCAAGCAATATCCTTGTCAGTGCCAACTAATTGCTATCAATCAACTGCTGAGCATGAAAGGCTGGTCTGAATGTTTATTAAAGCATGTTAAAAAGCCCAGGACACGTAATTTCTAGTAAAATATTAGGCTGGAAGGGTGCTCCTGTAAGAGAGAGGCTGACACATGTACATTTTTGCCATGCAGGTGGGTAGATGGAGCAGGCGTGAGTGATTTATGTCAGGATTTAGTGCCTGTCACTTGGGAGTGAGTGTGAAAGTGGTCAGGAAGAAACCGTTCCTCCTTGATTGCTGCAGGGACCATCAGGGACCATCTGCTTGCTTACAAACTCTGCTGGCACAGTTGTTACTGATAGAACGATAGGATAGGGCAGCAGAGGAATGCAGGTGATGCTTCACATCATAAAGCTAAAAAGCTCCACTAGCATCCTATGTAGATAATTTAAGGGATAATCGCCATGAGTCTGAATTTCCCCCTCTTGTTAATTCATTTGTTTGCAGGCTGTTCATTTCAGCATATGCATGCCTCTTTGATGGCTTTGCCATCCAACTTGGCATTTAAATCGCATGTCATTTACTAAGATAACAGTAGTTTGTAGCCTAGTTGTCCAGAGCTGTTGTTTTTTTTCTACCTTGCCCATGGGTTCAAACCCGAGGATCTCTTCAGGAGCTCACAAGTACTGGGAGTAAGGAGCTTGGAGCCACTACCGCCGCCAGGTATCTCTGTCCCAGTGCAGCCATCGTGTCCAGTATAGATTCAAAGCCTGAAAGGTCAGAGATCTTCTGTGTGTGTGTTTATGACCTTCTGTTTAGTTCTCAGGAGTCCCATTTCATGACCATCATCAGTCCTGGCCAGGGCATCAGGCAGGTCAGGGCTGTAATCTCTTTTTTTATGACTCTTGGATGTTTTGAGGTTTGGGGGGGGAGGGGGATGTTGTTGGGGTTTTGTGCTTGCTTTTTTTTTTTTAAGGAGTAGTCATCCTTCTAAGGTTCTAGAAATAACACTGGCTATCAGTGTTTAAAACATCATTATTCTTTGAGAAGCTAAATGTTTGCATCAATTTAGAAACAAGACAAAACTTCAAAAGCAATCGTGAGACGTCATCTAGAGTAACAGTTTAAGTGTAGGAGAAATGGGGTTGAAAACGGGAGAATCAGCTCTGCACCATTTTGCCTCTCTTTTCTAACAGCAGGAATCCTTCCTTTTCCCAGGAAGGACTTTTACACTAGTGCCTACTGATGCCCAGTCCATTGAAAAATCATTTCAAGAGGCCTCAGGATGTTAGGGTTTTATGCCCCTCTTTGAAAACATGAAACAGTTTGGGGAGACGTGAGTTGCTGTGAAGCACAAAGAAAACACACCGAAATTCTGATGTGAATTGAACAGGCTTGGGGAGAAGGAGCAAGAATGACATGTAAATGCACACACCTCTTGCTCCTCCCACCCCCACTTGTTGCTGGGTCTGTGCTGGGTGGTGGAATAGGTAAGTAATGCATAATTTGTCTTTTATTTAAATAGTGAAGTTAGCTTTGGGAAATTCTTTCCAGATAAATGTCTTGCTTTGGAACTGGAGGGCATATTTTGTCCTTACTGTGACCTTGGCAAGGTGGAGCCGTGTCTGCTGTCCTGTCCCAGGGGTTTCCTTGTGGTTTTGGGACTTCTGGTTTGTCATACAAGGAGGCAGGTTCTGTCCCTCCCCGTTTATTTAAAGCAAGCAAACAAGCAGAATGTAAACAAACGATCATGAAAGCACCCCAGCACCAGAGCCTTGTATTAATCCTTCTTGTTAGAAGACATCTGCCTTACCATTTCTATGCATTGTAATCAAATTACATTTTAATTTCCTTGTAGACAGTATAGGAAAATATTTTTCAAACAGATTCCTCTAGGGCTTTGTTGATAAAATACAGTAATGGGGCATTTTTCTGCAAAAGTACAGCAAAGCTGCTGTTCTCTATTACAGAATTTATATGTATCTTAAGAGAAATATCGAAGAACATTGATTACCCAGGTGAACCGTTTGAGAAGTGCATTTTCCCCAGTTGCATATTAGCTTTCATAATTCACTGGTATCTCTTCTAATCCTCTGCAGTCACCTTCTAAGAAAAACTGCTGAAAAGTTAGGAGGAGGAGATTTGGTTTCTCTCTGAGGCAGCCTAACTAAATACAGGAAGGAAAATAGCCTAAATATTAAAACAGGTCTTTACATTTCATACTGCACTTTAAAAGCAGGCTAACCTTTTGGAATAGTGGGGTTTTTTCCTCTTTAAAAATGAAAAAAATAAAAGACCCCAAAAGAAACGTTGGCTCATCAAATTGTGAAAAAATTAAGACTATGAATAGACAAAAAAAGGGATGTGTTTGATTGAGATAAGGATATCTGTAGGAAAAGCAGAGGGACTGTACTGCAGTTCCAGTCACAGTTTTTTCCTTTCTCTTCTCATACTTCTAGGGAAACCTCAGACATCTTGATTGGAAGAGATGGGTTTGTTTTTTAGTGAGATGTGCTTGGCGAGTAGCGTTGAAATCAAATGTTTTGCTGAGCTGCTGTTTAGAAAGCTGTGCCCAGGGGGTAAAAGGCACAGACTGTATTGGTCCATACGATGTTGGTGTTGTGGTATTTTGGTTTTTTGCTGTAACCCGTTTTCTTGAGGAACCAAGGCTTCAGGTCGCTTGACTTGAGGCCACAGGGCTTGTAATACGGGTTTCTCTGGGGTTTACCACTGCCTGATAAAGCTCTGCTTTCTGCAGGTTCCAACTTCATGTTTTAAAGATGCTAATGCAGAAGTATTTCAGAATATGCATTTATTTTTTTCATATTAAAAATGAGGCTCCCTTAAATTTTGCCAGAGCTTAGCAGTCGTCTTTTGTCTGTGGCTGATATAGCCTCTAGGCCCAGGGCTGAGCTAGAGCTTGCCCAGAATTCCATGCTGCTACTTGACAGTGTTTTAGTGGAATGAGATGCTCCCTTTGCCACTCACAATCAGAGTTCAGCATCTTGGCTGCTATTGAACTTTTCCCTTTTTGTCAAAAAAAGTTGAAAGTAAGGAAGTGAGTATTTGTTTTTGGTTGTCCAAACCAAAACCACCTCATTAAGGGTTCAATTTCTGGGAAGCAATGAGCACTTTTGTAGGTTTCTAGTTATGTCATACAGCATTCCACAAAATGTTACTCATTGCATGTGTTTTTAGTCAGTTTATTTGTATTCTGGTAGAAGCTGGAGGTACCGAGTAGATGTTCCTGCTCCTGAGAAATTCTGTATGCAAACCCAAAGAAAACTCACTGGATGCAGTGGAGAGGTGAGGAGGAAAACGGAGCTCTCAGTCGGCAGCGTTGTGTGTGTGACACCATGTGAAACACTCTCCAGCTGCCCTGTGCCTGGTTACCAGGCTAGAGCTGCTTACACCCTGGACAGAGCAGCAGTGCCCTGTGAACACCCCGCACATCACACCAGATCTGCCTGTCGCTGTGAGAGTGTGGAGTAGATCTGATTCCCAGCTGCACAAAGAGAGGGTCACAGGGAGGTGTCCCTGTTGGCTGTATAACGAGCTACAAGGTGAGCTGCTCTTCTGGTGTATCCAAAGGTGCCTGGTCCGTCCGTATCTGTGTGTGGCTTGAAAGCAGAATGATTTACAGTAGATAGAACAGACAGGAAAATGGACATATGGATTGTTTTGAAGGAAGTGAAAATTGTTTTGTTTCTGCAAACTGGGGCATTTAAAAATATATTGTTCAAAAATTTCTAAACCTGCTTTTCATTCAGACAGTTCTGTGAAAGCTGGTTTAGGGGTTAATATTACAGGCTTGAGTGACTTGGATGACTTGAAGTTTTAAGAACCCTTGGAATGTGTAAAGAGGGGAAGGATTCTGCAGATAAGGCTGAACTCTGAACTCGGGGCACAATCCAGTTTATACTTTAATCTCCACCAATAAAAGCAGCATCAGCTGTCTGACTGAGTCAGGACAGTACCCTCCCTTTTAAGTTGTTCAAATAAAGAAAGTAGGCTATTACACCTGAGAAGAGGGCAAAGAAGGTGCATTGTGTTATTCTGGAGCTTTGAAACACATAAAGCAGTAGTGCAAAAAATAAAATAGAGGAAGTGTTCTTCTGAGGTTGCATAGTCAATTCGGTCTGGTGAAACTCAGTCCTTTGTGTTTTTTAATTAGATGATTGCTCTGACACCACTATGCTCCCCTGCACGTCTCGGCGTCTGCAGACGGACAGACAGTTGTGTCAGAATCAGGTACTTCTTAAAAAACCAAACCCCAAACAAAACAAAAATCCCCACCCAACCACTTAATGTCTGTGCTTAATGGGCTGGGGAATGTTCACTCCAGCCAGCCAGAGTGTGTCAGAGGCAGCAAATCAGAGGAGTTGGTGTGTGATTGGAAGGGGCCCGCTGGAGCCCTTCCAGTGCACTGGGAACCTGGAGTGACTGGATGGTGCGGCGCTGGGAGCTGCAAGGGATGCTTTCATTTGGAATAGTTCCGCTTCTAAATGCTAAAAATCTAAGTCAGACATGACTCAAAGTCCAAAATGTTATCAGTAGAGGCAGATTATTTAGTTTGTGTGCTAACACACTTTGTTTTCCGTGATTGTTGCCACTGCTGCCTCCCAACTTCATCCCTCGGTCACGTTCTGAAGAAGCTGACCATGCAGAAAAACATAGGAATGAGTCTGTTTGTGTGGGTCTTATTTTCTCAGACACAGAACCTTGACTCTGAACATGAGAACAAGATGGATGGTTAGTCTCCAAGTATATCATGTCAGGAAAAGCTCTTTGGGAAGATTCTAGAACACAGAAAAATTGTTCATGATTGTAACACAGAAATAGGATGAGACTTACTCAGAGGTCATAGCTCTGTCTTGATTATAATGGCCATAGAGGGAACCTGTGGGTATTTGAAATGTGGAATTGATAGTTATTTGAAAATCTGCAAGAAAAGAAGACCTCGTGTGAACTTTAAATCTGGGAATTTCCAGTGTTTTCTAAAAATTGCTTGTGAATTTGAGTGGACTAAAGGCAGTAACAACTGGGCAGCTGTTGGAAGTTAGTTCTCTTGTCTTGATGTTTAGAACCCGATTTTAGTTTAACTCCACCCTTACCACCCAGAAATGTGGGCATATAAAATAATTTGGTTTCAGATTTTAAACTGGTAGTACAGGCAGAACAAACACTTTCTTGGTCATTCTGGCTGGAGCAACAACTCGTGACCTTATTAAAACCAGGAGGTTGCCGTGTCATTCTAATTCCCCCTTTCTCACTATCTTTCCTTTCTACATCGTTCCAGCTGACGTTCTGACCTAGGACATCGTTTATTTTCTTACAGTCAGAATATGTTGTGATCTTGGGAACTGGGCACAGGCGTGAAGGTCAGAACAATTGGTTTCTATTTCTGTCTCCTCCCGAGTGATGGATTCAGAATCTTCGCCTCTGTTAACCTGTCTGCAGAAATGGAGATAATGCTGCTTACAGACTTACATGAAGCACTTAGAGGGTTATCTTTTTTGATAGGCTGCTTGTTACGGAAGGATAAAATGGCTTGAGTGCTTGTGCCAAAACTAGACTGCACTGAACATTTGGAGAAATTGATTTTAATGTAAATTTTCACTCTTGCTGCTAGTGAAAGCCAGAAGGGAAGAAGTACTTCAAACAGCAGGTCTCACTGACGTTTTTTTCTTTGAGGGCTCATGCAAAGCAGGAAGTGTAGCAGCTCCCATGTTTTTAATGAAAAAGAAGGTGCAACCCATGTTTTTAATGAAAAAGCTTGGAGGAACGCTGAAAGACTGTGTTCTTATTTAAACTAAGTTTCAAACCCTGCTACTAGTGTTGAAGGACACAGCCCTGTGAGGTGCAAAAATTACACTCTCTCTCCACTCCTTTTCAAATAATGGCTGCTCAGCACCTTGATAACTTGAGCTTAGGCTCTTGCTTAGAAGATACCTGGTGAAAGGATTCGACCTTGAAGCCAAGACCAGAAAAAATACTCTGAAGTATACAGCGCCTCTAGAAAGAGCATGGGGCAGAGATGGTAGAACTCCTATTGTCAGATGGAGCAGTTACTGTTAGATCATTAGCAGACATACCAGCGGTTTTTAGTGCCAAACTTGGTGGTGATGCTGAGGGCTCCTGGTTCTCTTGAAACGACGTATTTCTGAGAAGACTCCTGTACCATGCTGGAATTGATGTTCATAGTTACTCTGTTGTGGGGATGTGGGTAAAGTCTGCTTTACCAGTGGCTATTTTGCCCTGCCTACTTCCTGCTTTGCTCTTCAGAGTTCTAGCAGACAGTTGAGGGTTAGAAAGGAGTAGCAGTTGAGGTAAGGGAGTGTCTGCTTGGTTACACAGAAACCTGTCCCTTATCACCTGCCACCACTTCTTTGAAAGGTTGCTCAAGGTTTAAAGTTCTGGGTTTGAGTAATCAGCGTAAGACTTTACAAAGGGAAACAATGGCTGAATACAGAGCTATAAATGCTGTCACTAAGGAAGTGGCTCCGTTTGTCTGAATTTACAGCCTTCTGAGACAATCCAAAATGCACTGCTTAGACTCTGCCTTTAAAAGAGAAGTGTCCTCTTGGCTCCGCTTTCCAGCCCAGTTTCTGCTCCCTCCCCACAACATGTATGTGTGTCTCTATATATATATGTATATAAAAGCCACCATCTTCTTCCTATCCTGTTCTCTAGGGCTTTTTTTCCCCCCATTATATCATGTTTCTTAGTAGAGATGCTCCCCCCCAAAAAAAAAAAAAAAAAAAAAAGGAAAAAAGCAGCCTCTTGTCAGAGGAATGTGCAAGCAGAGTACATTTAAGAGCCACATTCTGTGTTGCCATGGCAACCAGAGTTTTAAAAATGATACTGTCGGTGTTCCAAAATGATGCAACCTACAATGAACATCAGGAATAATTAAGAAGAGGGTGCTCGATGCACAGGAGAACAAGCAATGAGGAGGGCTGGCTGTCTGTTGCCCCCCCCGCCAACTGACATTTGCTGTTGCAGTTTGGCACTGGCAGTACTCTGACAGTGGTCAGTGGCAGGGGTTTGAGAGACCTAATGTTTTGTCCCTGAGTGGCTTTCTAAGGTGGGCTGCTGGAGGACCTGCCCAATCTATTTTAGTAACTGGGTCTGGGATGCAGCCCTGCTAGGTAATAAGGTCTTGATCCCCACTGCTAGCCTTCCTCCAAGGACTTCTGGGCAGTCATGGTCTCAACAGCAAAGTATTCTTGTCACAACATGCAAGTTCTCTCATAAAGGCTGTGTTTTTTAGTATGATCCCTTTTTGTGCTTTATTTCCATCTTTCGTTGTACCACCGTTAATGCAGAGTGAGCAGGGAAAAATGGAAGTCCCAGGGGTGGGTAGATGACGGTGCAAGGAGTGGTCAGGATGGCTTGAAAATGGCAAAGGTCACAGGGTAAGTGTGACCTTTACTGGGAAAAAAACAGAGGCAGTCTGAACTTGTTAGTGAAATGACTGGGATTTTCAGTGTTGGGAAGAGAAAGTGAGGAAACTGGAAAAAAGCAGCAGCCCAATCTTTCTGTGAAGTCTCATGAATCCTAACTGCGAATATTGCTGCTAATCCAGTGAACTGGAATGCCTTCTCCTACCTCATCTTTTTCCAAACCAGAAATTATCTTTTTTCAAGATACACTGTTTAGTCTGTTGGGGAGAATAAGATTGAATCCTTCTGTTTCCTGGACACCAAAGAAGAAACCATATCTGTGAATCAAATTACTAAAATCCAAATATCCAGGAAACTTCCAAGCAGGACTGCTCACTCTGGGGAAAACTAGTATGTCTCCAGTTTGAGGGCAGACATTACTTTAGTGGACAGTGGAAGGTTCTGCTCTTCTGTCAGTACATCACACCCCTGTTACCAGCCAAACTATTTAAACATAGGTTTGTGTGTGAAGGTGCATAAAACAACAGAATTGCCCAAATTCAACTTCCTAAACAGCTGTTAAGTTTTTTTCCTTTTCCTGCTATGTCTGTATTCTCCTTTCCATGCCCTAGCAGCCCAAACACAGGCAAGCCTTCAGAAACTGATTCTGTGTTCTTTCAAGGTTGTTTTAATGATGTATCTGAAGAGCAATAATAATAACACCCCCCCCAACCAGCCAGAAGTGAATAGTACAAGGACAGCTCACTCCCGTATGTAATAGAATTAGTGTGATTACACATCCCAGCAGTGTAATTGCCACCCACAGCTGTACCTCCACACCCCCACGCTCCCTTCCCCCTCTCCCAGCATCCCCACCTGGGACCTAAGAAGTCTGGGTCTTTGTGGTAATGTGGAGTTTCTTGTTCTTAACTCTTGGAGGTGAATCTGTGGAAGAACACCCGAGTTCATGCCCCAACCACTTCCCAAGAGTCTGGTATTATAAGAATCTGATTTTTCTCTTTTGCTGACAAGACAGATTGAAAGTGTGTTTTACAGGCACACCCTTTCAGGTTTCTCTATCTCATAGCTTGCATTAATTTTTAATCACTTCCTCCAGTTGGCATGCAACGACGCCTCTAAGGACTGGCTGGATTTATTCTCAGGCAATTACTACTCAGCCTTTATCAAAAAATCTAAGGTGACATGACCTTAAAAACTTCAGAAAATGGATTCTAATTTCAGATATGCTGGTATGCCTTGGCTTCAGGGGAGCAATACGAGCCTTGCTGAGATTGGAATCTGTCCACCACAAAACCCCTTGCATTGTACAACAAATTCAGGCTTCTGGATTTTCTGGACTGTCGTGTGTGTCTGTTAGCGGAGGACTTGTTCTGCAGTATGGAATTAGAGAGCTGCTGCCCAGTTGTCAGGCAAGAGAAGACCCTGCCAGTGCCTTGACCATGCTGCTTTTATGTTTTAAAATCAGCGTATTTCAGCCAGCAAAGTGACTGCTTAGGAGGGTGTGAATGTCTGTATATGGATACATATTCAAGAGGTCTGTGTATCAGTTACTCTGTAGATGAGTAAAGATAGGTTTTCATTTCCCAGGTGATGTGCCAAATTGATTCCAATTAGAACATGTAACTAGAAAACCAACATGGGGCAAGGATGATCTACAGAGTATGCCCAGTGTGAGGAACCCACGTGAAATGGATGTCCGTGGTCCTTTGAAAAGTAGCGGGCGCCAGATTTGTGCTATCCAAACACTTCTTCTTAAAAATATCCTGTTCCCAGGTACTGTGGTAGCAGCTGTTGGTGCTAGAAGCTGGCTTTCTGTCTAACAGGCTGTGCTGCCCGTCGGTATGCTGAGACCTGCAAGGAGCTGAGGGTGGTGTCCGGTGGAGCACATGCCCTTGCACGCACAGCAGTCCGGAGAGCAGCAAGCTGCGCCCGTGCAAACACCTCTGCAAACCGCTGGTAGGGGGTTGCCTGTCCTGGAGGCGTAAGAGGAAGTCCTGCGGTGCTGGTGAATGGATTCGCCTTGGCCAAGTCCCAGCCAGGGAAATGGTGTGACAATTTTAGGGCAAAGGTTCCCCTTGGGTGACATTCGACAGTATTTCAACTACACTGCGGACGTTACTGAGCCCGTGCGCATTACTCCTCTGCCTTGAGACAAATAGGGCTTCAGAGAATTAACGATCTGTTCGCTGGGGATGACCCCGCTTGTCTCTGAATGACAAAGGAGTGGCTGATGTCTGCCGGCTGGGTAAGCGGCTGCCGCCAGCGCCGGACCCGCGGCCGGCTCTGCGCGTCTCTGCGCGGCCGCCGGCGGAGACCGCGTTGGCTCAGCCGTGTCCCAGGTACCCGCACACGGGCAGCAATCCCGGCGAGAGCACGCAGCGCAAATGCCTATTAAAGGCCATGCGACACGCATCTTGCAGACTGGTATGTCATGCCGGAAAACCACATATGGATTCAGCAGGCCATCAAGGGAGAAGCGCCTCTTTCCCGGGCCTCCCTGCTGCGGCTTCGAGCATGCCTGCGAAATGCGTCAGCGCTGGCGCGGCGGCGAGCCGGGCAGACGGGGCGGGCGAGCGCAGGACGGAACAGCCGCAGTCTGGGCTCC
>VXBZ01000902.1:1297-14668 GCA_013399135.1 Heliornis fulica
AATCCTACAAGGTTGTTACATACTAAGCCATCAGTCTACTCTAATCTGGAGGCTCTTTCCAGGGTTTAGTGTATGTTACAAAGCAAAGCACCCTAAGTTACAGACCCCACTTGGCCATCTCCAAAGCCTTTCTGAAGAGGCAACCTGTCCCTGAGCAACTTCTTCATCAGTTGTAATCACGATAGGCAATGGCTGAAGCACCGTGTTCAAATATATGCAGGTGCCACCAGGAGCCTTCAGCATGTTTGCAAGATCATCCTGGGGAAGCATGCCAGACTGCCAAGCCAAACTCCCCAGTGCTGTTTGCTGAGCTTTGTGGAAGGCCTGAGCCCTCCAAGACCGCTCCCAAGTGTGCATGCTGCCTGGTCATCCTCGGGTGTGAGAGGCAGAGAGGAGGACATGCAGCCATCCCACGGATTGTGGGTGCATCGCCGTTCTTCAAGTGCCACTCTGGGCCAACGCAGTGTACAAAGGGAAACGTGGAGGCAGCTGAGTTACCGAACGTTAGTAACTTGATTAGCTGAACCTGCATTCACCACCTTATCCAATGACCACAACCTTCATGCTCACTTTTAGACCAAGGGAAAGGACATCAACCTCTGTGAAAGGTTCAAGCTATGGAGCTTAGTCCAAGCACTTTACTATGCATCTGCAACAGGCAGCGGAAGCACTTGGTGGTCACACCAGATCACACCAGGTCACCCTGGCTGTCACACGTTCATAGCTCATTTCTCTCCCTTTTCACCCAAAGGTCTGTGTTTTTTCTTTCCACTCATCACTGGGACCAGGTAGTACCTTTGGCCCAATACCTGTTACCTGCTGTTGTGCTGAGCAACAGCACACGGTCCCACGCCTAACACCAAGGAGTAAGAAGGAGATTTACTAGGCAGAATTTACTAGGTGATGGAAATGCAGTCCCAAAGTACCCAGTGAAAATGATGTTTGCCTTTCCCTCACCCACCCCCCCTGCACCAGCGACCTAACACCACAATCACACTGCTGGTCCCTACACAGCAGTTCCTCAGCAATTTGGCTTTTCCCTTTTTTTCTCATGTTCCTTTGGCAGAACCTGAGACACTCTGGCCTTCTCCAACACAGTTGTCATCACATGAACAGCAGGTCAGTGGAGTTTCAGTCAGGCTCTCAAGAGATTATTCCAGTTGGGATGTTTCTCTTTCACACTGTATGGGCTTTGTTACTTTTCTGGTCTTTCAAAAACTTCTTGAACAAAGAAAATTCACACATGAAAAGCAATGTAAAAGATGCATATCCTTGGATGCACATTCGATTTTATTCTAGGAGAATATTAAAACAAAGCTATGTGGAGAGCAGACCCTACTGCTGAAATTCCAAGTGCAAAATAAATAATTTCAAGACAAACTGTGCCTTGGAATTATGTAACCAGATCGGGTTCAGGAAAATGCCTTTAATCCAAAAGGCTCTCAGGACACAGGCTCTTCATCCTACCGACCTGGGATTAAATGAGCACATGGTTCAAGTCAAGCTTGCTTCTAAGTACATTCCTGAGCAGGGAAGATTCTGAGCAATTGTTCAGATGTTTGGGGTTTTTTTTCTGAAATAAAGCCCAGAATTTAAAGTGAGTACAACATCAACTATGTCCTGGTGAACCTGTTTGCACTCTGCTTATTGAAACCAAACACAGGTCCATGGTAACTTCTCAGCTATGCTGACATTGGAAAAGCAGAAGAGAGAGAGAGAGAGAGAGAAAGAGAGAGAGAAAGAGAAAGAGAAAGAGAAAGAGAAAGAGAAAGAGAAAGAGAAAGAGAAAGAGAGGAAGAGAGAGAGAGAGATATGTTTTTAATACAACATGCCTTGAAATGCCAAGTAAATTGTTTTCACTTGACTAAAGAAAGCAGTCAGCTTTGCAGAAAACAGTTTATTAAATACATGAGACTTGGTTGCTACACCTAATTACAGACAAAATATTGTGAATAAAGCATGCACTTATCACAGACATCAATGACTATCATGATAATTTTTTAAATGGTCTGGAACTCTGTAAGTTTAAGGCTGTACCAATATAAATTTCAAAAAACCCTCACAAACACAAAAATAAATGTCACTGTACAATAGTAGCAAACATTGTATGGATGGTGAAATCAACCTCTAACATAGCAGAACCAGACTTCTTAAAGGTTACCATAAGGGAATAAAAATGGAGCTGAAATGCATTAAACGTCAGAGCATCTCTGGAATCTGCAGTAAATGATAGAATGCCACACTGCAATTAGTGCACAAGTGAATTCATTCCTTTCAAAAGCCTAATTATCTGACTAATGATTAAGGGATGAAACTCAGACACCATTTAAAAAAAAAAAAAAGACCTCTTGGTTTTCCTTTTTACTTCTTGAGGGAATTTTTGTACTGAAGCAATAAAAAAGCATTAGACAAGGTGACATCTGACTGAAGTGTGACAGACAGCAGTACAACATACATGTGTTTGCACCATCACAATTAAATAAGAGTGGAGCATCCTGAAATGGGGAAAAAAACCCTAACAACCCCCAAGAAAACCCAGTTCTCAACTTTGTTGAACCACCACTTTGTTGACCATATTAGTTTTCACCTGTGAGGGACCTTACCTTATGTGAAGTGTGCTTCTTAAAAATATGCTACAGAAACAGTGGTACAACTTCCACACGGGGCATAACTTTGCAGGCTGATGAATAGCATGATCACCTAGAAACCTGGTTAGGGATCTGGGGCTGAAACTAGGTTATGAAACCTTTCCTCAACTACAGCAGTGAAGCCTGTTTGCTTGTTTTTCACATGTCCTTGTGCAACTCCAGAAAGAAATGGATTTGAGGACAATGGTGTTGAGCAGGTAGCACTGGAAATGGCCTGTGGTTGACAATTTTGCTCATGCTTTCAGAAAATGATCCAGTAATCTCCTCCTTCCTCTCGGGTAGTCTTTTGCATGGGAAGATTTTCAGAGGTTAATGTATTAAAAAGCACCAAAAATATTACTTCTTTCTCATAAACCACTGTACATATAAATTCCCAAATGCAGGGGCAAGAGATCTGTGTAGAAGGTGTCCTGTGTACAGAAAACTGCACTGTGAGTTGAAGATACATTGCATTGCTCACGCTAAGACCTCTGATTTAAATAGCTTATTATAGCTGGGGCTTGCAAAGGGGTATAAAGAGAAGCTAAATTCCCAAATTCCACTCAGGGTTGGATCAGTAAGTCTCTCCTGACTCCTTTCAGCAATACAGCTTAAAATGCTATTTAAAAAAAAAAAAAAAAAACATTTGTCCTGCAACATAATGCACTTCAGAAAAACTCCCACAATTACAAAAGCAATTACAGGACCGACAACACCTACTCTGAAGACATCGTAGTGAGCACAAGGTGGTGTCTGACCCAGCACACCATTTACTATCTGCCAGTTTGCATCCTGAAACCGGTGATCCACAGAGAAAGCAAACAAATGCCACTGGAGACTGACCCGCCGCAGGCAGCAGGCCAAGTCCTAATGCCAGGTCTGCACCTGTAGAATCTTAACTGCATTTTCTGCATGCACAGTGCAAAATAAAGGTTATTTATAATTTTAATGATTCAAGTCTAAGCTGAACAAAATGAAGATATATCTGTCTTCTGAATTGAAAGGAAAGTGGCAGGGGGAAAAAAAAGGCAGCTGTGCTGCATTTGGGGTTTTTTTTTGCAAGTTGAGGCAACCCACTGAAGAAGCTAGAGTGCAATTGGTGGGAACATGGGGACTCGGGTCTACCTATAAATAGAATACAAGAAATAAGACTGTGTATCACTGTCTTGCATGTTTGATATTAGGCAGGGTCACATAGGCAGGAGTTCGAAGAGCCAAAATTCCACATTAGTGGAAGCATGTGTTCGTGAACAAACAGCTGCCAGACAAGCTCAACAATGGAGAAACACATTGCAACTGGCCTCTGTGACTTCTGACCTGGCAGAAGGAGCCTGGAGAAGCTACCAATTTGTGAAGGACAACAGCAGGACCTAACATTTCTAAAGAAAGCCCTATTCCCTCCAAGAGATGGGAACTGAGGTGCTGCAAAAGGACTCTAAGCATCCTAATCACTCGGGGAAGGCTTAGATAGATCTTCAGCTGGAGTTTGCAAATGCACAGCCTGCGGGTGACTGACTTGTGACCTTCTAATTGGGATGATTTTCAGTGTGTTCTGGACTGCATCATATTTAATAATGCTTTTTGTAAATGTCCTGGGTATCATAAAGAGGACTGAAAATTTTGACATAAACTGGTTTTTTGTTTTAAATTTAAATATTTAACATCACAAGGTCTATAAATTGTCTTGCTGGGAAGCAGAGATGGCTTTAGACATGTGTAAGGATGAATTCAATGCACTCTTATTTTCCCAATCACATAGTTTTTTTCTGGCAACTCGGTGCTGTGACTTGAAGTCTTTCCAAGAGGTGCAACAGACTGTCATCTCTCAATGGAGGCAGAAAACCAATGGTTAGTCTTTTCTTTCCTCCATCCAAAATACCATTTTAAATACCAACCTAGGTACAGTTGATCGTGCCTTATGGCTGGCAAATGCTGCAGACAGATGAACATCTTGCAGTTCCCTCTCGCCTGTTTCTGTTGTATGATTACAGTATGGTGACATTTCAGCCTGTCACAATCTTATCAAAATTAAAATGAATGTGTATGCATGCACATATCTGCTATACTGCCAGATTCTGAGCAGAGGGTGGAAAAGGAACTGAAAATGCAATGTCAGGATTTTGATAAACAGGGTCTGTTTGCCATGAAAGCAGTTAGAAAGAGTAAGACCAAAAATCTTGGGCTTGAATTTCATCCAAGTCTCATTTGGCAGCAATGTGTGGCTTCAGCAGAGGCGGAACAGGGACTGGAATCCACCACTTGACCAGGCTGACACTTGTTTACAAGAGCAGGCTCACAACTGTTATGAGAACTAACAGTTCCTTATGGTAATGAGAGGGTTGCTTTCATTAAACGGCATTTTAGCGTGCTCTGCAATGACTTGAACAGGTTTGGCTCATCACTGGATCCGTTACCAACGGGAACATTTGGGTACCACGCATTCCCTCGTACCCCTCACATTCACACTTGGCAAGCTGCTGCTGCAGGAGGTGGAGCTGGGGAAGATGGCTTCTTTTCAGCTCTGTTAAAGGGTTTATTTTCCAAATGAAAATTAATGAGAAGACACTTTAAAGAAAGACGGAGAGTTCAAGATCATTTTTTGTCTTTTAACTTGTTTTTTTTTTTTTTTTAGCTTCAAGCTGGTAAGTGATCATCTGTGCAGAACAAGATATTAGAAGTTTGGCACCTCCTATCTAACACAACATATTGTTTCCTTCTACAGAAGGCACTAAATCCTGGCTTCAAGCAGGAAATGAACAGCAGAATGCAGAGTTTTACCATGACACACACAAAAAACCTGCTAACTGGCACAGCTTCATAGTAGTATTTTTCAGTTACCTAGAACAGTGATGACTATAGCAGCAATGGTTAGCATTTTTACAAGTACCACACTAACACACAAATGTCAGAACATCAAGAAAACATGCAAAATTTCAACAGCAACATCACTGAATAACATAATGCATAGAAATTAGTAGTAGTAGTAGTAGTATGCAACACAGTGAATCCTTTCCTTACAAAACAAACAAATTAACAAAATGTACTTTTTTTACAAACTGCTCTTAAAAAAGTTGAGTTGTCATTAAAGTCAGTGAGTGGGTGTTATCTGTTGAGAGGTTTAACTCTGAGAATGAACTGGTCGCTTAGGAGAATTCACATTGTTAGGAGGAAATTTGATTACATTTAAGCAAAACATGTTTCTCAACTCTGTTTTGGGACAAACGGTGCTACTCTCAACAGTTACAAAGTGGGAGAAACAAATTCACATTAAAAGATTAGAAAGAGTAAACACTGCATGCAGGAAAAGATAAAAGCCTTGCTGTCGTTCTCCCCAGCACTGATCAGCCATGAGACCAAGGGCTGTCACAGCAGAAATGCTTTTCAAAGACAGAGTTAATGCCAGCAGATAATTAAAACAAATGGAAAATATTTTCTAATTCCAGTATAAAACAAAGTAGGTTATTAAGGGATAAGGATTATGCTTGCCTTGTTTAGGAAAAAAGACAATGTATTCCATTGTGTTTGCTAGGCTTTCCTGCTGCCTTTCCACTACCTTCACCACACTTAGATATTCTGCCATTTCTTTTAATTCCAATCTTGAATAACTTGGTCTACCCTGACAGGTCTCAGGATGATCCTGAGATGGATGGATCACACAGACAAAAGCAAACACTGAGAACGGAACCTTGGCCAAGAGATGTCCTTTCCTGGATCATCAAAGCCATTGTTTAGCCGTTGGCTAGCTATGTGCAGTTGATGGCCCATGCAGGCAGCACGGGCAGCCATTTCTCACGGTGCTCTGCAGCACCTGGGTTGCAGGTACCGCCATCAATGGCAGTAAAATCAGACTGTCACCATTTCTTGTCCTGGCAGCTTTCAGGCTCACTGTGGTGTTTCACGTCACGTTTTGTCTGCACATTCCTGAACACTCTAGGCTCCTCTTCACCTGGATTTCACATCAATGCTCCCAGCCTTGTAGAAACTTTACCCACAACTGCAAGCCACTCACACAGAAAGCTCCCACAGAAGGCAGAGCTTTCAGGATGTGAACCATGAGCACCACACAGAAAATAAAGTTCTCCACAAAGTGATTTACACTGCAGCCATCACTCAGTGCTCCTTCAGCCTCAAGAGCCACTCAGAGATTTATCCACCTACATACCTACACAAAAGTTACAAAATCAGTTTGAAGCCAGTTACTATTGCTTTGCCTTCTGGATCTGTAGCTTGCATCCACTGCTGAAAAGACAGAGGCTGAAGTGTATCTCCTGCCTGTTTTCGGGCTGGAAATCTGACACATAATAAGTATATTAAATGAGTGACAGGTAGAAGGGAAGGAGCAGTGTGGAGCAGATCAGGGACTTCTTAGGGATGCACATGATTTAGGCCAGCTCACAACATGCTGTAATGGTTAGGAGGACAGTCCCAGCAAGATTACAGCCTTCAGAAAGCAGATCAAATTCTAGGCTTGAGGAATGAATTCGAGGAATGTTAGAGAGTTGTCTTTGATCACAAAAGAAACCCAAACCACCAACTCCAGGTGAAGTGGCAATGATAATATCTGTAAAAATAATTTTGAGTTTAATTTTTAGTGTTGATAATACTATTTTTTGTCCAAGAAATTTTGTACTTTGGTTCTTTTCCCCTCACTTGAGTGTTTTGTTATTTTCTTGATAGTAACCAAAAACCGGAAAGGCGGATTCCTGAAATTGTGAAACAGCTAAAGACCTCTTCTCATTCTCACTGAGAGTCTACCTTACCAAATGTCAATGACAGCACCTACCTCACCAGCATCTTAAACATTGTGAATAAATTTTCTGTAACTGCAGAAGATAAGATTGAAGTCTGAAAAAGTACTATTTTATTCAGATTATAGTGACTGCTGTATAATAAATGCTGAGCACAAGAACAAAGGATTAGGCAAAAGCATCCTAATCCCTTTGAAACAGTAAGTCCATTTCCAATGCACAGACAGCTCATTTAATGGCATATCTGTAATTAAAAAAATAGAATTTTGTATAAACTGCCAACCAAAGTTAACCAATTCGTTGAGAAAACAGAGGAAATAAGTTCCTCACTTGAGAAACATACTCTAAGATCCTATGTTAAAAACTATCAGTTCATGTAACGAACAAACTGAGAGCCAAATTGATTTTTTCCCTATCAGATCAGGAATTAAAGCTTTAGACATCACCACTGCTTCTAACAAGTTCCAGTGAATGGCTAGTGTCAAACTTTTCATCAGGCTGATGGGTGTCCCTCAGCTGTGGGACTTTTTAGCTTTCCAGCATTTCACCGCTGTAAATGATTCTCTGCTGCTTTCAGGAAGGGTCAAGGTGCTGAAGGAGAACTTCGCCAGAACTTCGCAGGGCCTCAGCCAGAGGCAGTGCAGAGGGTTGGAATGGGCTGGCAACTGGTTTGCACAAGTGGAGCTGGCAGCAAGTGCAACCGTGCAACCTGTGAGGTGCTCAGAGAAACCCAGTTTGTCCTCAGAAGGGCAATTCCATCACTGGCCAAAGTTACGCTGCTGTGAAAAAGGTGGAGCAGAGCTATGGTGGCCCTGAGCTTTCCAAAACCCTTGAGGATATATGGTGCAGTGTCACGTGTCCCTCATACACAGTCCATGGGGAAAGCACCCTCATTTCATTGTGCTTAGCACCTTCCCCCTTGCTGGCTTGCAGAAACCTGGCTGATAGGGGTGTCCTTGCCAAGCTTCCAATGGGCTCTTGGTTTTTGGAGAACAGTGCAATGACACCCATGCTGGCTCTACACAGAACCACAGAAGTACCAGGAGACACCAGCTGATGCTGGTACTATCCCAACCAACAAGGCATGCTCAGCACATGAGGACTATCACCAGAAAGTATATATAGTTCAAGTTTTTCAGCTAGGACTATAGCCAGGCTTTAGGTTGGACTGCCTTCTCTCCGCAACCCTCCTCAGCACTGAGAGTGCAGATTCAGCACACACATGAAAGCACAGAAAGAAAATAAAATACATCCTCTCCCTTTAGAAGGACAACAACTCACCTCAGGCAAAGCAGCCATCTCTTCACACTGACATTTAGGAAAGAACACTCATTAAGACGTGCTGACCCACTTCCCACTGTATTTCACAATGAACAGCTGAGTCCCTCTCCACCCTAAGCCAGAGGCATGAATCAGCTCATTTCAGGCAAATCAAACCATATTTGTGTAAGGTCTCCTCCTTCCCACACATTCACACTGCCTCTGGGCATTCAGGGAGTCAGGGGCATCCCAATGGCCTGTTTCCCACACCACGTGAGATGAACTGATTTCCATGATGGCACGAACCAAATGGCTGAAGACCAGTCATTTCATTCCTGTTTTAAGGATGTCAGTGGATGGCCAGACAGCACACAGATGTGGGCCTGGTCCTCCACACAGGAGTGAATTTCATCTCAGTCATGACTGGGAAGCTCTCTCACAAAAAGCAGAAGAGAAGACAGAGGGTGAGTGCTTCCGGCACGAGGGATGCGAGCCTGCAGAGTGCTTGTGTCCAGTATCCCACAAACCCTGTGTACCCAACACGAGGCAGTCTGCCCTGAGCGTATTATCCCCAAAGCACAAGGTCACTTAATAGGCAGGGAAGGAGCTCTCAGCCAAGAGCCACCTGCACAAAGTGGTCCCCTTGCCCTACAGTGCAGACTCTGGGCGAGGGGAATATCAGAAGACCAGGGATGGTGAGAGGAGCAGGGATGGGGAAGACCAGTCAATCACAGTCACTTGCAGCTGATAGTCTGGAGAAATGATTAGCCCATGCACCACCATGTGCTAGTCAGGTCGGTCAGTGCACTTACGGGATCTACTCAGACGTGGTGACAAGAAAGGGTAGACACGAGCTGAACAAGGAGGAAACCTAATGCAACAGGAATCTCAGTTTCCTTTAAGGCTGTTTCAGACCATAGGGCAGCCCAGGCTCTGGAGTGACACAACACCTACTCTTCCTGATCCCCAACATTCCACCCCACATTGCTTGTGCAAACAGCAGACCCATATCTGGTCACAAAAATCTGAGACAAGCACACACAGCAGTACAACACGTTGCTTGCATTTCACTGTCTACACACAGCTTTCTAAGAGGGCAATTCTGCTGTAGACTGAGTACCAGTGCACAACAGCTTCTAAAACAAAAACACAGAACAGCTTGAATATGTCAATATTCTTCACGAGGGAGAATGTGCAACAGGGACACCGTTTCCATTGTTGGATTGTCCTGTAAATCTAGATGTTGCTAACATAGAATTATTGCACCATGCAAATGAACAAGGTATGTGCTGATATTTTGGATATCCCTCATAGTTTAGTCTACAATGTAGTTCACAACAGTATTTCACTCTCCCGCACTCAAAAATACATTTTGTTGCATAAATACGTATGGGAAAATTAAACAGGCAGTTTGAGACACCCAGATATCAAAGACTGCAGTTCTAACCACCTGCACGAACACACATACATTGTGCAAACCCACAGTATCATAAATACATGCACGAGCGACTAATAGAACAGAGCTTACACCATCCAAGTGCCCACAGCTCTGCCCAGCTAGATGTGCAGTCACGTGAACAGATCCAAGCGCATGTACTGTGCACAGCTGCATCCAGACCCGTCCAGTGACATCCATGTATAATCCCCTTGTCTGACTCTTGGTTTGGTGTCTTGAGAAGGCCACGTGGGAAAGCCTGCACTAATGCTGCTGCAGACTCCTTCACACTGTGTGCAGGCCTGTGCTTTCGCACTCTGTCTTAGGTTCAAGGCCAAACTTTGCACTTCACAGCACTGAGCAAATCTTCCACAAGCTGGTAGGTGGTTCAGAAGGCAACCAACTTGTCTGCAAATGACTCGGGAGGGTCTAAGTCTGCATTACCCTTTCGATGGGTTTCCAAGGCCGCAGACTAATCGCTCCGTGACACTGGCAGGGGAAGATCTTCCTCCGTCTTCCCCACTTGCTCTTCACCTCTGTTTGTGAGCAGATTCAACTCAGTAATCTGGCAGAAAATTACATGACATCCCCTTTTTTCTGTTGTATTTTCTGCTGGTCTAGTGAGTAGAAATGATTCACTGAAGATGTCTAACATCAGAACAAATAAAGCTGAGTGACGAGAAAAAAGGAAAAAGAAAGGAGAAAAGCAAGCTGCACTTTGGAGTCAGCTACCCCCATCTTATTGAAATCACAGCCTTACTGTGGCACAAAAGCTTAGCTCTTACACTGAAGCACAGCGTAGTCAGCAGCACAGCCAGCCTCACTGTAAGCTGCCCCGCTCAACCACCAGCTTACAGGCACTTCAGAGACCTGCTTGCAGCACGGCACATCCACAGCCAGTGATCTTCCTTCTCAGAGACAAGAATAATTGCAGAATTACCACACTAAACAGCTCACACAAAATAGCCCACTCTGAAGCAACACGCCTAAGGCATACCTGCACAAGATGTGATGCACTGACAACAATACTGTGATAAGTGATTTAAGGTCTGGTTTCCTGCCTTGTAGAGGTTGAAGAGACAGGAAGCAGTCACCTCATGGGGTGGCTTCTTTCCCCTACAAGCCCAAGGCAGCTCTTCATAGCAAAGAGGAGCGGTCAGGCCCAGGAGGAAAGGTGGGAAGTGGAGACCTGCTGCCCTACAAAGGCCAGCCGATGCCCAGCCTAGCACTGCAGCACAGGAAAGGCAAGGTGGGCAAGCACGTCAGATCTGCAACAACTGCCACTGGTAAATGCTAAGGTCAATGCTCATTGGGGAAACATAGATATTAGAGATTTTCCTAGAGGTTGGGTCCATGGTTGAGCTCCCACCTGGCACCCCTCGGGAGCTCCCTGGCATGGGACACCCTGCACTCCAGCACATACTAAAAGCAGCTGTGAGTCTTCAGTGGGAACAGCAAAGAAATCCCATAGAGAGCAGCACAGGCCTTGCAAAACTGTTTTTAACCATATCACACTAAGAGCACTGTGGCAAAAAGGCAAGGCTGTGCAGCATCCTCATCTGGGAGCTGGGCAGCTGCACCTAAACCAAGTCTGTTGTGCTTCTCTTTCCTTCATGTCCAAGACAGACTTGCCATGGAACTGGATGTCAAGGACACAGCTTGCACTCACTTCAGTTGTGTCATGATTTGGTCACAGCAGCACAGCTCTGAAGTATGACTGACTGCCCGTGCCCACTGCCTACCCTAAAGCCCTGAGAGACGGTGGCCATTAACTCAGAGGTTGGAGATTTGGTGGTTATGGTGCCACATTGTGCAAGACCCCAAAACCCAGACTTTGTACCAGCCTTACTGTGTGTGGAGCACAGAAAGGTCAGACCCAGGCTGTGCCACCTGCAGTAAGCTTCCTCAGAGGATATTTATTATGGTGTAAATCTCTGCTCTTAGAACTTTCAGTGGCATACCCGCTACCTACACTATCCCCAAAACAGACCTTCAGTAAGGCTTAAGCGAGGTGCAGGCATTCTGCCACCTCCCTGCACGCTGGAATATTTCATCCTAGCAACACAAAGAACAGGCTTTAAATGGTGCTGGGTGGGTTATTTTTAGTTCTGCCTGCTACCTTTCTTTGGAATTAGTGATGATTAAAGAGACTGCACAGTTGCAGATCTAAAGAATATGAAGGATATGCAGGAATGTAAAGGAATAAATACAAACAAGCATAAAGAAGCAACATTAAAAAAAAACAGACACCAACAAAAACCACACACAAAACNAAACAAACACCAAAAAAAACCACACACAAAACAAAAAAACAAAAAAAAAAAAACCCAACCCCACAACACAGGAACCCCAAAAGAGCCGCAAGTTTGATCCAGCACCCTGAGAAGTCAGCTGAGGCTAACTCTGACTTCAGTAGGCATCAGGTCACCCCAGCAGACTTGTCTAAAGCCTCATCCCAGCCCTAGAATATCCTAGTTGANTTTAGAGTTTTCCCCATACTCAAGGAAAAAAATTATGTTGTAAAGTCACATGTTGGACAGTAGCACTCACTTTTTCAAGGCTTTAAGGACCCAATTCTGCCTTGAGACTCACAGCACATTTTCCATTGTCTGCAATGGAAACAGATTAGGTGTAACTCATTTGGATTTGTTTTCCAGCACTTAAAACTACTCAGCTTTTTTCCCTTTCTGTACTAAATATGAAATTATTGTTACACTCTATATGCTATTTTTATGGATTTCAAATTATGGCTTAAGACATATTTGACACATTTTTTCTGTACATTTAAGAAAAGATTACAGATTTTCAGCATTGTTGCATTCCCCAGAATATTGAAAGAGTGGATCTAAGTCAGTAGATTTTACATTAAATATACACAGTGACAAAATACTAACAATCCATGCTTAAACAGTTAAAATTATGTATATGACATTGTTGTCACCATTACACTTATGCATATTGTTGAAAACAATACTTTTCAGACCAGTAACATTTTGATCACAGAAAATCACCAACAAAAACAAGTTATAAATAGCCTGTAGATGGCTTCAGGCTTTTTTTTCCCCCCATCTGGCACAAATGAGCCTCAGGAAACAAAAAAAAAAAAGCAAACAAAAATTGTTGAAATGATTTCATGAACTTACATTGGTGTATCTCTTATCTCTTGGTCTTGCTGATCAAGAATAAGCCAGCAGGTTAGGAGCAGCAGCCAGTAATAAGTGTCCCTCCTCCACTCTGGGAGGTCAAGTTAAAACAAAGAAGCTGAAAAATGCATTAAAATAGAATTGCTATGTAATCCTCC
>VXBZ01000902.1:14898-35013 GCA_013399135.1 Heliornis fulica
TGCTTGAAACAAACAAACAAAACAAAAAAAAAGAAAAAAAAGAGAAAGAATGTTCAAATGATATCCCTCTTTCAAGCTGTGTCAGAGGAAGAGTCATAGGATGCTGACACTATGAAGTTGCCAGAATTGGAGTGGCTTGCCATGGACTGGGCAGCCTGCTGGCTCAGGGTATTGCAGATCAGCACCAGCTGGTTGCTCTGTGCTTCTGAGAGGGTACTACAGCTCTGGTAGACACTGAAGTTTGTCTTCCTACCAGGGATGTTGCCTTTCTCACACATTGTCTTTACCATCTTGGCAAGCTTGTTTTTCCCCAGGGCTTGGCAGTTGTACCAGTGAAGGGCAGCCAAGTTGACAACGGGTTTGATGGACAGGTAAAAAGGCGCGTCCTCATAACGCATGGCTGGAGGCCGCCTCTGGGCATACTCCTTGTAGTCTTGCACTGGGCAGGTCTGTGGAGAGTGTTGGGTGGCATACACCCGTGAGTCCGTCCCACCTCTCTTGCTCTTGGCGTTGACATCTCCATTGTCGGGCCCCATCCACTCCAGGTACTCCAACCCAGTCTCTGTCACCCGCAGACGGATGTCTCCCCACTTGAGTGTGGACCCATGGAACCCCGTGCAGTGTCCAAATGCCTTAGTGTTGTTTAGCCAGACAAGGTTCAGCAGCCCTTCAGGATTGTACCGGCTCAACAAGCCTCTTTTGCGCAGGATAAGCTCATCAGCAAAGGTGAGTTTCATGGATTTGTGTGGCTTGTTACCTTTTCCTTTACACCTCAGCTCTATCTGCTTTTGCTTTAGTGCTTCCTGGGACCTCTTGAACTCCTTATCCCTTGTAATACTGTATCCATACCTGTGCTCTTTGAGATACCGCTCCAGCCCACACTGATAGTTGGCCAGACTGTTTGGCTCGTATTCAGACCCATCCTTTTGTCTGGCATCCACAAAGAAGGAAGCAAGATAGGCATCAAGCTCTTTGCAGGGAATGACATAGATCTCCCGGGTCTCAGAGGGGTACTTGGAGATGAGGAACTCTCGGAAATTGCGGAGAGCTGTTTGTGTGCTGCGAATGGTTTTCTCGTTCTGCTCTCTGCTGAGCTCTGCCGCTCGCTCATCCTGATCTGGAAGAAGGAGAAGGGGAGACACAAAAGAAAGCAGAACCAGTGAGTTTGTGCTATGCAAATTTCCCCAAAAACAAATTTCCTCTAAGAAGAAAAAAAAAAATTCAGATCCACAAAGAGTACTGGAAAATATCATTATATACCTGCCACATGACTGAACAGCCAACATCAGTTTCACAAATGATGTACTAGTGTATGGCACAGAGCCGAGGGGAGCTCCTCATGACACTGGGGCCATTTTGTGCATGGGTATTTGTGGAAAACAGTGGCATCAGAGGAAAAGCAAGGTATAATGTTTTACTGACAGTCCCAGAGCTGTGTGCAGGGCACAGTCCGAGTAATAAGCCCATTCTGAATAGCTTCATTTGTGAAAACAGAGGTTCCAATATTTTTCTGTAAAAAGCATCACATTTATGACAGTAAATTTTTTCTGTCACAATTTTAAAGAGCTAAATAGAAGGGAATATACAGTACAAAATGATCTAGCACATGCTAACAAAAGAGTTGGCAGGTAAAAGTACTACAGAGCAATGTGTAATTTACAAATGTACAAGAATAACAACAAATAATATGCTCACATCATGGTACAGGGAAGAACTACATGATTATACAGTCTCTCTACATAATCAAGCTGCACCATGACACTTAAAGTACTGTTGTGACCATTTCTTTTAATTTTGCATAAAAATAAAATTCTGGAAATAAATTTATAGTTCTCTATAAGTCTATACTCAAAGATCCTCACAGTCAGTGACACAGGAAACCAAAATATTCAGATGCTACCAGTATGATGGTTGTTACTGACAGCTGAGTTTTGGGCTGGTCATAAGATAAGCGTAAAAAGGGAAAGCCTTTTACATGTAAGTGATGTAGGTACTTAAGGACTGTTTCCTTGGCACATGCAAACTATCCATCTGTAACATGATGCAGCTTACACAGACATAGGCGGAACTCTCATTATGAATGTGGCAAAACTTAAAGGTTTTAGAAAATGAACAGCAAATGCAAAGATGGAAAAATTATTTGACTACTGTCTGTAATTGTGAATGGAAGATTCATTTTTTTTTCTCTCTTTCACTCACTAAGAAGGGTGGGGGAAAACCACAAGTTCTTTTGTGTTCTATCCATTGCAAAACCTATGCATTTTGGTGTCCTTTCAGCACTGCCATGGTAACATTCCCCATGTGTCTCTCACCTAACATACACACCACAAAGTGGTATTAGAGCAGGTGAAGTTCCCACTACCCCTCTGTCATTCAGGCCAAGCTCATGTCAGCCCAAGTAGCAGACCCATACTTTGCAGCAGTGCTCAAAGGCTTTCTCCTCGTGCTAGCTCTGCCCTGCAAGCCAGTTAAGGGGAGGCAGCAGGGAAAGGAATGTGGCCCTATCTGCTTCCCTAGCCCACCTGTATGTGGTGCAGAAAGGTCCATGCACAGCGAGGCAGCTTCCCTTTCACCCATCTAGAGGGTGACTCTGAACAGAGTTCATCCCACAGCTGCAGAAAGAGGCACTGGGAGTGACTTGCCAGGCTGAGTTTACATTCCATCCACGTCTTCACTGCACGGCATCCACTGCATCAACAGCACTCAGTGAAATCCACTGAGATGGCTCCTAAACACTGCAAAGCACAGAGAAGTGAGGGTCTGCACTGGAGACCTGAGGAGGTTTCTGCAGCCACGAGGAATGCTGACACAGTGCACTGAGTCTGGTTCTAACTGTGCTCATAGGGAAAAAAAAAATCACCAGCCAGTTTCAGAAACTGGTTTTAATACTGATGCCAGTACCAAAACCCTCCTAGCAGCCTGCAGGACATCCCATGCTTTAGGCAATCTATAGGATAGATCTTTTCATTAGGGCTAAATGCAGGCTGGAAATAAAGAGACAAAACTGTTTGAAGCTCCAAAACAAACATTTGCTCTGGTACCTTGTTCACTGCACCCACTACTACCATTTATTATAGCACTGTGTAAGTAATCAGTGCTTTGACTGACAGCCCACATTCTAAGTACTGTTTCAATATAAACAGCACATATAATGGCTCAGTTTTATACATGTCATCAATCACTACTTCTTAGAGGATAGCCTGTCACAACACAGCAGTGACACCCAGTCATTTATGTTATGGCATCTTTCCTTACTCTGCAAAGGAAATTGCCGTATCTGCAGCTCACAGTTACAAAACCCATGCTGAATTAAAGATCCCCTGACGCTGCGTGAGCGAAACAGTACCCCAGAAACACTGCATTCCCACAGTGCTCTGGTGAGTTACTCCACAAGGCAGGTGGGAAAGTTAAAAGCTAATGAGTCTGCTTGTCATTCAGCCACATCAGGAGAACTACATAAATTTTGACTGTGAATCCAGCCTGCAGTGGTAGTTGATTATTCTGTTCCTGTGAGACCACTGAAATATCAGGGATATCTCATAGCATGGGATGAATGCAGGGAGGCAGAGACCCCAGAGACAGAGTCTGAGACAGCCAAAGTCATCAGATGTCAGTTGAGCCACTGTCATCTGTATATGCTCTTCATCCCCAGCAAAAGCACACGATGCAGCTAGGTCTTAACTCAGACAGGTTTTCATAGTCTAGGATATCTGAGGAAGGAGACATAATTCTTCATGTCACTAAAGTCTTACTTCTTCATTTAACCAAGGAGATTTCACAGTGCTGAAAGAAATCATATATTACATCTCCAGTTACAATGGAGACATAAATTGTTTCCAGGCATGTTTTTAATACTGCCAAACTTTGTGTTTTCTGCTACTTTCATAATCTTTCTCTCTACTGTTGAGTTGTTTGACCCTGGTCATCACTTGAGCACCTCATACCCACTTGCTCAGTCCCAACCCCAGAGGGAGAGAGGAGGGACAAAAGCAAGAAAAACCACGAGTCAAGACAAGTTTTAATAACTGATGAAAATAGCAAAGATAAATCCAACTGACAAGTGATGCAAAGGCAACCCCACCACCTCCCATAAGCAGACCAATGCCTGGACAGTCTCTGAGCAATGCCCACCACATTTGGTTTTCAGTTGGGGTAGAGTTAATGTTCACTAGAAGCAGGGAGAGGAGACAGCCAAGACAGCTGACCCAAACCAGCCAAAGAGGTATTTCATACCATATGACATCATGCTCAGTAAATGAAGGGGTCTGGCTGCAGAGAAAAGGCCACTGCTCCATGACAGGCTGGGCATGGGCTCAGGGGATGAGCAAATTGCACTGTGTACCACCTGCTTTATATATTCTAAGTCCTGTTGTTTTTTCCTTCTCCCTTTGCTGTGCCATTAAATTGTCCTCAATCCAACCCATGAGGTTTACCTTGTCTTCCCATTCTCCTCCTCATCCCACCAGGGAAATGAAGGGTGAGCAAACAGCCACATGGTGCTCAGCTGCTGGCTGAGGCTAAACCACGATATACTGTCATCATTGGCCTACCAAGCCAAGCTACTCTTAATGCCTTTTCCTTGTCATAACACAACCCTGCTGTTACCTGTTTTACAGACTAGCTGCAGAAGCATAAAAAATAAATTCACTTGGAGATGTATCTCCTGAGGTCCTGCCCCCACCAGCTGCATCTCTGTACAAAGGACCCAGCTGGAGCTCTTGTACTTCTTATCTGGTTTCACATCAGAGTTGCATTTCCAAGAAAACTAGAATGTGGCAGAAAAAGCCAGTAAAACCCACCCTACTGTGGGATCGAGGGTAAACTCCCAAGAGTTTGAAAAAGTGCCAAGTAGTTTAGATGCCCCAGTTGAAATGTAACCGAAGAGATAAAGTGACCTGACAGAGATTAAACAGACAACCTAGTGGGAGACCAGTGTCCCAGGCTAGCCTACAACCATGGGATGATCCCTCCCACAGAGCAACAGCTGTCTTCTGATCTTTTCATAATCTGATTTTAATGCAGCCAAGACTTAACATTATCGGTGGTGTTATCAAACTTAGGGTTCTTTTTATTTCAGCTCACACACATACACACACTTAGGCTGCCTGAAAAGGACATAACATCTGCAATAATGTATGGGGGAGGAAGGGCACTTGCTTTCATGACAGACAGATGCAGATTGTTAATGTTGAGAGAGGGTTCGTAACATTAGTGGAAGTCATGAAGCCGAGCTATTATTGATAACAAGAGTCTTAAACTCTGCTTAAGGCAGGCAGTGAGATCTCAGTAGTAGATTAGAAGTAAGGTGGGTTTTCATGGTGGTAATCACACCACTAACCAAAGTCTTTTCTGCCCAATTTGTATACTGACTAGGAAGATGCTTCTGCAACAGACCTGCTTCCAATGAAATGTTTTTATTCAGGAAAAAAAGCCTATTTAACTACATACAAGGGACCATGTATCTCCATGGTCTCAACACTAGAGCTAAGTTCTCTCTGTCCATGCCCCTGTACTTTGCAGGCTGTTTCTTGCCCCAGCTCTGCAATTTATTATTAAAGGGCAATGACCAACCTGTCAGGATAACTAAACAGTTAATGTAAACAACAACCCGCTGCTACAGTTCTTTTCTCCTATCCCTTCCTGCATCAATAAGGTACCACCAGTGGGTGGAGGCCACGTTTGTCATGGTCAAGTCATGGGGTGAAAGGCCAGGGACACCCTCCGGCAAACATGACCTCATGGAAGCAGTGCTACAGCTCCCCCATCAGCAGGAGCTGAATGCCACCGTCGGACCACAGCATCCCTCAGTATCAGTCCTCTTTCTGCATGCAAAAATTAGAAAGCTGACAGCTCTTCCTTACTGGTATCACTGGATCACTGAAATCCCGGGAAAAACACGGTCTTCCCGTCTTGCCGCTGAAGAGCAAGGGCAAAGGTGAGAGCCAAAGGTCTCCCTGGCACTAGTGCCTCTGAGCATTCACAAAAACACCGCGTGATTAAGAGTCAGGGAGTGCTTCAACACTTGGAGAATGATGTTCTTGGCATTTCTGCTGTCTGGTACAGCCTAACTTCCTTGGGGCAACTCCTACACACACACAGTAGTCAAAGGCTTAAGTCAAAAATACATATATTTTCAAGTAATTATTTCATATCCAACAATAACCATTTCTTTATTAAGTCCTAAGGCCGACTAAAGTACGCTTCCTGTGCCATAATAATCATTCTTATTTAAGTTTAGACTTGGTGAGTCAGAGTCAAAAGTGGGGGGGGAAACCCTGTGACTGCCTGGAGACTTTCATCAGGTTGACATCTAACAGATTCTGAAATCTGCAGAATCAAAGGATTAACTTGTTAGCTGCAGATTACCGAAGAAGAAAAAAGAGCCCCTGCACTTTTTCTTGAATTTTTGCCCTACCAATCTGATGTTGCTACTAAATTCTGTTTAACAAAGTTCCCTCCTTTCACTACATTAAATCAAACTTTATGTAGTTTAACATTTTTAGAAAAGGCTTTTTATTGGCATGTAAAATCTGCAGTATGATAGAAATTTATTAATTAAAATCCATTTATGCAGGATGTTATGTTTTCTGGACAAAACAAATTATGTTTCTATTCAGTAACCTTCTCCAACAAAATTATCAGTGAAATATTTTAAGACCTTAAAATTTAAAAGCTTTAGGTTTCATAAAAGAAAGATACTGATTCGAAGCAAATGAGCATGGCAATATTTATATATTGGAATCTCCACAAAGTAAGAGCTACTAAAATAAACTTCAGTCATCTGTACACTTTTAGCAAGGTGCAGAATTATCCAATAAATGTATGCCCAGTCAGACACTAGTTCTTGTTTTCAGTTTGTGTTCAATTTCACTTAGGTGTGTTTCTCACCGCAACAGCCTGAAAAGCAATGAGGTGCAATTTGACTGCTGGCAAAGACAACAATAAAATCCACATCAATATTAATGGGACTACTGCATGACCCTCAGAATACAGGAAATTTGTAGCCATGACAAGTGATTAAGAATTTATGTCCTCTTAGGACAGACTGAACCAACCTTTTTACGCAATGGATATTAGCAATCACCAATGAAGGGTGCAAAACAGCAGTGCTGTGGTGAGTTTGTACAAGGCTCCCCCTTCCTTCTCCCCCTGACTGGACATAGCATCTGAGATTATTTCACAACAAAGCTTCTAAAAATGCATTTTCTAAATCAAATATATTTTCATTTTTTCAAGTATGATTTTCCTCTCAGTTTTGTTTTTGTCAGGGCTAGTGTAAAGAAGTGCTGCTTGCTTGTTTTACCTTGCATTTCACTTCTTCCACTTACATTGATGTTTCTGAGGCTGTTTCCTATCTCCTTTTGAAGCTATTCTGTGATGTGTTAGTGTGGATTGCTGCAATGCAGAATGGGATGCATTTCCTCTGTATTATGACAGTAGGGCTACTGGTTCCTGTATCCCATCTACATTTGGCAAGAATAAATATACCAATCCCAGCTCTCCCAGGTTTGCCCAAGGCAGCAGCACTACACAGCAAGACAGCAAAGCTGTTCCCTGGGACACAGCACAGAGAGAAGTAGAAGCAGGAGATAATTTTCAAGAGTACTGGAGAAACCCGTATATCTGGTATTTAGGTGATGTCCAGGCAAAATATAGTCAGCTCACAGCCTGTCTGGAGGCTGCCCTGTCCAAAGTCAGTCACCTCCAGGTCTACCTGCCCTGCCACACCACTCTTATTTCCATACAAGCTATTATATTTACAGAAGGTTTATAAAAAACCAAATCCTTTGGATCTTCATATAATTGAATGAGGTTCAGAGACCAAACTCTTCATAAAGGTGGGCAATAAGAAAACCTGTACTTGGGAGTTTTCCATACTGCAAACCTAAAACATTAAAAATATTTTTTCAAAAAATTAAACCCCTTTACTTTCAACCAACTTAAACTTTTTTCAGCTATGTCCACTTATAACACATAATTTGTCCTCTTTCAAAGCTCACATAAAAAACCCTAGACAGATTGGTGCAATCAGAGTGCTGCTCAGGTTGATAAGTGGCAAAACACTACACAAAGTATGAAGCAAATGTTTGGCTTTGGGTGTACATCTTTCTACTCAGCCATATAATATTCTAATGATTTCTAACCAATTTATGGCTAACCCTACTCAGACAGCTCAAAGTACTGATTTCAGCTTAAGTCTAAACACAAAATATATTTTTTGCCGATTATTTGCTCTAGGTTAAATATTTAACCCTGGGAAATATAATTCATTTTTACCCTGAACTTTTTAGCAACACAGTGAAATGTTGCCCCTGCAAAGAATGTTATTTACTTATGATCTGTGGCAGAAGGAATTAATGGAGTATGTCAGTGATTGTCTAACCTACCCTGAGAAATGGAAGCTGGATGATGCATGGCAGAACCAATTAATTCATCTTCCAAGAGGACTTGACTGTCTTGACACTAGTCCAGAAAGTGTTGCATAGACATCCTCAGCAGAATATCTGGTTTTCTCCCAAATAAGTTTCCAGTTCAACAAAGCATATTTTAAGTGCATTTCGGATTGGAGTCCCTGAATTACGTAGAAACCAACTGGACTGATTCCAGTTTCTATGTTCTATATTTCTATGTTTAGAAGGTGGGAGAGGGGCACATTTGAATGACATTTATATGTCGATTTGAAAGTTGCTATGGCCAACCACTGCTTTTACTGGCTTTGCATTTAAGAGCTAAATTTAATAAGCATAGTTGAGAAAGCAATGCAAGAGGTCTCAAAGGGATAAGCTAGGGCTATGAAGTTTGCCTACTTTTGATTCACTCCAGACAGCAGTGGAGAAGCAGGGCTGGGAAATATGGAAGGAAAATAAAGACGAGGGGGAGAGAAGGGAAGATCAGAACAAAGGGATGTAAAAAAAAAAAAGAACAACACAGAAGAGAGAGATTAAAAACAGATGAGAATCCTCATAATCTGAAATCTAATTTATGTCACTATTTCAGAATGAACCAGTCCAACTGGGGCAACAAGCAGTGAAACAAAGAAAAGGAGTATGCAATAAATATTTTATTACATTTATCATAATAAGCTGCATTTTAAGTCTTGGCCAAAGCATATTCTTAAATCAAACTGAGAATGTGAGCAGATTCAGACTTAAGAGCATGAGACCCACATGACTGTAATTAACATAATAAATCATGCTGTGGAGCTCTCTACACAGGCTGACAGTGCTCAGTTGATATATTGCTTCTGAGAGACTACAGACATTTCTCCCTCCATTTTATTAAAGTGTTATTGGTACTGAATCGAAAGGTACCCTTTCTGTTCCACCTGAACTATCTGCTGGGGGTATCATAGGAAACGTGCTGGGAGCTCATGCAGTTGACTTCTGATAACACACATCACTGCACATGCATCCCAAAGAACTGCACTTCTTTGGGAGAGTACCTTCTCTCTCACCCCTATCTTTAATTTAGTGAAGTATTCACATTGCCCTGCTACTGAGTGTGCAGTTTTATACCTGCACTCCTCTGTTGTTAATTTTGCCCAACCAGACCAATCTGCTATTTCATTGTGTATTTTTCATTGTCTGTTCTCCAGTACAACCGTTTAACATCTTTGTCAGCAACATGGACAGTGTACTTGGGACCAAGTACATCCTCAGCAAGTTTGCTGAAGACACCAAGCTCTGTGGTGCATTCAACATGAAGATGTCATTCCAAGAGACCTTGGCAGACTTGAGAGGTGGGCCTGTGCAAACCACATCAAGTTCAACAAGGCAAGTGCAAGGTCCTGTACCTGGATCAGGGCAATCCCAAGTGCTACAGGCTGGATGGAGAACAGATTGAGAGCAGCCCTGAGAAGAAGGACCTGGGAGTGCTGACTGATGTAAAGCTCAACATAAGCCAGTAATATGCATCTGCAGTCCAGAAAGCAAATCATATCCTGGGATGCATCAAGAACAGAGTGACCAGCGGGTCAGGGGAGGCACTTCTGCCCCTCTACTCTGCTCTAGTGAGATACCTGCAGTACTGTATCCAGTTCTGGGTCCCAGGTAAAAGACAGACATGGATCTGTTGCAGAGAGTCCAGAGGAGGGCTGGAGCACCTCTCCTACAAAGACAGGCGGAGACAGCTGGGGTTATTCAATCTGGAGATGACAAGGCTCCACGGAGAACTTACAGCACGCTTCTTCCAGTACCTAAAGGTGCCTACAGGAAAGCTGGAGAGGGACTGTTTACAAAAGTATGTAGTGACAGGACAAGGGGTAATGGGTTTAAACTGAAGGAGAGGATATTTAGATGAGTTATTAGGAAGAAAATCTTCCCTGTGAGCTCACAATGTATAACCTCGCCAAACTAGTTTCAATCCACACTTTTAATACATCTATTTCCTTTGTCTTCACTGGAGCAGAAAGCAGAATTTAAGGACCAGCTCTTTACACAATTCTCTGGAGAGGCTGCATTGCAACACTCAAAGTGAAACACCTCTTCAGGTGGATTTTTTAGTCTGCATTTCCAATTTGAGCCTGTGCTGTAAGTCCTCACATCCTCACACTCCAGAAAAACAATTACTTTGAACTTCACTTTAACCTTTGTGCAAACAGAACTTTCACCATATTAGAATGGGGTGGAAGTTCAGAGATGTAAAGGTCTACAAGGTTGAGGGAGACTCAACAGCTGGGCAGACGGCACAGACACAAATACATCCCAATTTGGGGAAAGGCCACAGACATGGGCGTTAGATACTCTTCTAGGCAGCTGCTCACACAGCCTGGATGCCTGAGGAACACACATTTTGTTTCAGACCAGCCATGGCATATCCAGGCATTTGCCAGGACAAGGAATCCCAAGAGGCAAAGGACCAACTGGAAATTGTGCATAGAGAGGAGCCAAAGAGGTAAGGAACATGCATTTGTAAGGAACCAGGCTGCTTGCTCTTCAGGGCACAATTAATTTCATTCTGTCCTTGATATTTAAATTTACATTATCATTTTAACTGAATAGATATTTAGTCACATTTTTCAGCTCTACATGAGTAAAGTCTCTTTAAAGGATGAGTTTCAAAATTTTCTTGCCATGTACACACAGAGCATACACACACATACACACCTCTGCTGCTCAGGATATTATTATTTCTATTCTGCAATTATGCTGTCAAAATTTTCCCGTCGGAATTGTATTGTTATTTACATAAAAGTAATTTATTCTTCTGTATGAACAATCATACAAACAAGGATATGAACAATCAGTTTCCCTGCTGCTGAATGATTTCATACCAAAACAGACATCAACTTATGCATGTAAGAGGTGGCACAAGGTATAGTTTAATAGCTGTAATTATGGAAATATGTTATACATATATATGGCTACTTTATTATGCACTAGCACAGTAAGCAGTCAGATGTATTTAATACCTGTACAAGTGAATGGTAAATGGGACGAGTTATTTGTCAGTAAGTTTTCTAAGGCCTATCTGAAATTAGAGAGGAAACACAGGCAAAAAACATTCTGTACAGAGAGAAAAGAAGAAATGTAAATTGTGTATCAGCATATAGGCATTAATGCTGCACTGCCAGTAAGAGCTTTCCTGGCTGTTCATTTGTTTTCTTGGTTGTATAGTCAGAGAGAACAACTCTCAAACTGGCCTCCACTTCCCACGAGTCAATGACCAAAAAAAATCCCCATAACACATCCACATGACTGAGGGACAGAGCTCACTACAATATGAAGAGTGCACCAAGTGGTGTACAAAATTAAATTACTCCCATATAAAAACATCCAACCTTCTGTGGTTCATTCATACTACTATCCTTGACCAGCCACAATTATAAAGCAGAGATCAGGCAGATTCGCAGTTAAGAGAGGTGCGTGTTAACAGAAAATGGAAAAAAACCTATTCGAAGATCAAAGATGCAAGTCCTTATGTTTCACAGGGTTGATCTTTGGGAACAGATATGCCCTGCTTAAAATAATTCAGTAATACACATTCAACTTTTCCACCAGGGTGATGTGACCTGGGTCAAAACAGCTCAGAGTAAATTTTTTCCCTCTCTGAACAAAACAGAAGGACAGGTTTTTCTGTCTTTTTCCTTTTTTTTTTTTTTTGCCAAGGACAACTCATCAAGCAAGTAATTAAGTATTATTAGCCATAGTTCTATGGTTTCAAGTGACATTTTCATTATGAAGACTAAGTTAATGAAAAGCAACAACAGACCGCAATGCCAGTCTAAAGATATCCTGAGTTTAATCAACAGGAACACATGCAGTATTTCTCTGTGTGTGTGCGCACATACTGTCTAATTAAAGTTAATGGGAGCAACAGGTATATGATAGAAATAAGATGCACTTAATGGTCAGTGTATAATTAATGCACATAACATAAATCTTTCATCAAAATCAACAAGGTCCTCAGCATCACTTTTTACACAATATGCATGCAGGAAGCCCTGTTCCCAGCTCCCACCAGGGACAGGGAATGCTGCCTCTAACACAACATTCACATGACCAGCAGCATCCTGCTTTTTTACTTGGCAAACGTGGATTCATTTGGGAAACAAAAATATATCTCTGGCCCCCTATCCCACAGTGGCCATGATCCTCTCTCAAACTGTTCAGTGACCAATGTCAAAAGTAGTTTTTTTGTGATCAGTTTGTGGAGTGCCCCATCAGAAAGATTCATCAGGGAAAAGGCGTTTCAGGTTCTCTCTCTTGAGGCTCTGGTTTCATAGCCTGGTTCAATGCTTCCTGCAAACAGAATGGATATATGCTTCATGTAAGCATAATGTATCAAAGAAAGATGGATTTCAGCTTGTTTCAGTGCTTCCAGGATTTAGATGTTTTAGTAAGCACAGGTCTTGCTCTGCCAGCTATGATAAAATATCTACTGTCATGCTTCTGTTTTCTTTTCTGGAAAAATTCGAACAAAAATTTTCTGTATTCAGAATCGTTACCTTGCTTAGATAAATAGAAAATACACTCCCGTTTTTACTGATCTGTTTCATGCTCTAGCATGCTCTAGGTTCACTGCAAGCACAAAAATAAGATGACATGGCAGAGAAAGACTGTGTAAGAGGGAAATAATTTAGGTATGACAAAACTGGGAGAAATCAGATGTCACCATGTGCTTGTTTCACAGAACAGCTTATGCAAAAATACCATGTTCCCACCATGGAGACAGGTGAAAACAGATCTTCCCAAGCTTTACTGCTGATGTTAAATGCTTAGACCTTGAATACACATGTGAAACAATTACTCTGCAGATGCATTTACTGAAATACCAGCCTTATTCATACTGGAAACCACTCAGAAATTATCCTGACCTTAAATGCCAAGTCTTGTGCTTCCTTTCCATTCCAGCACCCCCTTCAAAGTGCAAAAGGAACGTGCATGTCTGAAGCCATTCCAGGGTCAGTGGCTCTCTTGGCTGCTATGCTGCATCTCCTCTGCAGATCCCAATCTGATCCTGCCTTGCCTCCCTTTTCTTTCTTGGAGACTCACAAATCATAAGATGAAAAATAGCTCCAAAATGAAACAGAGCAATTGCAAAGACCACACAAAGAAAACAGATCTCTGATCAAAACCACCATGTTAAATAATCTTCTATTTCCTAAAAATAAAGTGATGTACAGTTTCCTTTGTTGTTTCCATATGTTTTCAGGACAGCTGTAAGTCGTAGTGGCCTTACTTTCTTCCTTTATATCCTGGTATTACAGAACTCAATACTCTGCACAACAGTCTGTTGAATGCATCTTTAGTGAAAGGGAAGGCACAGCACCTGAAACATGTTGGTCTCTTGCAAAAACAATTTTCTATTTCTCATTTGCATTTCATTTTTTGCTTTTTCATGCAGGGGCAATGGAGAAGAAAGTACATTTCTAAGTCTGAAATGAGCAGTGATGCACCAGAACACAACCATTCATTGAAGTAGGCATTTTCTCATTTAAGACACACTATCTTAAAACTGTTTGTGCTATGGTATTTGGAATTAAAAATGCATATTTAAAGAAGTGTCAGTAATTCTCAGTGATGCAATTCACTATTCAAAACCCCAGAGAATATTCCTGTTTGGCAGCTGAACTTGGCATGCTGTAAAGATTTAATCCTTAAAAACTGTTGGGGCCTGACTGCAATAGATCTTTCTGAGGGTATGGATTCAACTTCCCAGCTATAGGCAAGCAACTTCTACAGACTGCTTGGCAACTACTATTCCTCACCTCTTAAAAAGCATCAATAGTTCTATGCAGATTTTATTGCAGTAATACAACTCACAGCCCATCCACAAATGTGTCCCTCACCAACCCATTTTCAGTGTGACTATTCATGAATGCTTTCCTCTGTACATATGTTAACATATAGAAATGTATATACATATATATATATATATGTATGTATCTCCAATAACACTGCTGGCAGGAGAAGTCTCTGTGCTGCAGGTGGCTCCACTCAGATAAAGTCCATGATGAAAAGGGGAAACAAGCCCTGACATTATGAAAAGCAGCAGCCTAATCTCTTGTATGAGTAGCTGCTTTGATAAATACTTATTATTTAAGACAGCAAGATTTCCCTCTACATGACAAACCTACTGCTGGTCTTTGAGTTTGCAAAGAAGTTGGCATGATCATTCTGTGTATGCAAAGAATTTCCTCTAAAGAAAATACATGTGGAATCCTGAAATGGTGTTACATAATTCTTAGGTACAGTGAAGATGTTGTAATATTTGATGAGTCTTTACGTCAGTGTTCTGCAAGAATTAATACTTGGATAAATGTTTCTTGCAGGAGCAGCTTCATAAATGTACTCTTGTACTCAAACTGTTAGTACTGTGGTTTCATTTTTTTAAAGAATTGATTGCCATGCTGTGTATCCAGATGATAAAAGCAAAGAGATGACTTCTTTGCCAGGGCTGAATTTGTCCTTTTTATGACACTGTGCCTGGCAATATTGTAAAGATAAATAATATCAGTCCCATTAGCAGAATGTCCAAAACAAAGCCTACAAAACATTAGTTTCTAATTTACGAACATTTGGTCACAGATAATTAAGGGTGGGACTGGAGGGACAAATCCATGCTTCAAGATGAGAAGGCAGTGGCAGTGCAGGATTAATCAACTCACTAATTTCCCTTTTTCTGATGATTAAAAGTAAAATGATCTAATTTAATTCTCTAAACAAGCAAATTTAAGTCTCATGCTTTTTGTAATTACTTATCTCAGCACTTTTTAATTTTAGTTCAGCTACTAGAGCAAGAATAGATATCAATTAGGGGATCTAAAGAGTCACCAGTGGACTTTAAACACTTCTGACCAACACAAAGAGGAAGAGACTGTTTCACCTCTACATATGTTTATTGTTTGCTTGACCACATTCAGCGGTGTATTTCCCTGGAGGGAGCCTTCAGCAGTCACTTTAACCAAAAATCATCAATCTTTGTATGTGAATTGCAAATGCAGAGACTGATCAGCAATTATTTGAGTGTTCTTGAAAGAGATTCAATAAAGTTTTGTAACTTTCTTTGATGTGGTAATTTGCCTTGTGCACATTCATTCTTGGCACAGGTCCACTGGACTTGTTCTTTCTGTATGTATGGTTGATGCTTTATATACCTCAAAAAAAAAGGGGGCATTTTTTCTTGTTTGCACTTCTTTCAAATGGTCTGACAGTTTTTCCCCTTTGCATTTAATACAGTGATTTAGGGGTTTAAGCTAAACCTCAACAAAACTGGCAGTTCATGAGGTGTGGAGGACTTCTTTCTCCTAAATCTTGCAACATTTAGCTGCTCATCTAACAGCTCCTAATCTGTAAGTTTTATGATCACACCAATATCTCAGCTCCCACCTAATTTAAACCTACACAACTGAAGAGAGAACAGGAAAGGGAGAGGTTCTAATGCTTCAAAACATTCCACTTTAAAGTTCTACATGAGCATCAGACAACACCCAGATGCACTGCATTTTATTACGATGTTCTGACAGAGTACCTTCCCATGATGAGCGCACAGGACCATAACTAGATCTTCGACCAAGACAGCAGTCTAAGCTGGCACAGATCTGGGATGTACCAACTACAGAAAACAGGGAGGAGTTCAGACATCAGAGTCAGCAAGGCTGAGCAAGCAAGCCCCCAGCACAGAGCAGGGTTCCATCCATCATGGCACACATTCAGCCACTGATGCTGATCAACAGTCATAGCAGAGGAACAGTGGCATGCTAAGGAAACAGTGGTGATTGTGGACAACCTGCTTCCCTTGTGAACCTGCAAACACCTCTACATCCAAAACAAAATCCAGTAACCTGGTGAGTTCAGCAAGGCATATGAATGATGGCATTGTGATGGTACCTTCAGAATATGATTTGCCTTATCTCTGACTGAAGAAACAACCCTAGTCACCTAATGTACAGGATCTTATATTTTGCATTTCTCCTCACTACTCTTTGTGTTCTGCACATTTTGTAATTACATATTTGACATCTTTTTAGTCTATCCTCATGGAATTCTCCTTCTGTCTTTATAGTGTTGGACTAGTGTTGGAACAGAGATGATTTGCCGCACTCTCTTGTTAATGAAACAACTTGAACCTCACAGCCTTCAGGTGGAAAATATTCTTCAGCAATTCTGCTAATGAAGACCTACCTTTCTAAGGATCAAAACCTGTCTTCTTGGACAGTAAGCTCTATCTGAACCATAAGCTCCTCTGAACCATAGCCTTCCTCCATATCCTTCTGCATTAACAGCAAATCTTTTCCACTTTTCAAACATTCAAATGTCACTAATTTCTCTAGGCTACATGTACTGCAACATAAAGCATCGTGCTTCTTGCTCACTTTCCATATGCCAAATGTTAACTTACATTGCCCTTGCTGGTTCTTGGACATATAAGGTAGACCAAATATTAGCAAAAGAAAAGAAAAGGGTGCCTGGAAGCAAAAATTGCAGAAATTCCCTGCTCTCCAGCACTGCAATAATCTCTCTCCTATCAGATGTAGGTCCTCTATTTTTTCCACGAGAAAAGAAAGAACAAAACAGTATCTACATATATTCCTGAAAACTTTGCTAATACAGTGGTAAAGAACAATCTGAAATTTCAGATATGAATGTCCACTTGTTAGGGCTCAAGTTTAACAAAAATAATTCAGTATCTTCTACAACGCTTAAATGCAGACCTGAACCCATCAGAAATCAGTGTCTAAACAAACACATCTTCATTGGGATGCCACTTCACTTTTAAGACAGAAAAATATTTTTGTCAAGTCCCATCTTACTGTGCTGATTTCAGCAGGGATAGAGTTGATTTTCTTTCTAGTAGCTAGTGTAGTGCTGTGCTTGGCTTTAGGATGAGAGCAGTGCTGATAACACACTGATGTTTTCATTCAAGGACCTTTCAGCTTGCCAAGAAGAAAGAGTGGGGGAGGGCACCCAGAAAGCTGGGAGGGGACAGAGCCAGGACAGGTGACCCAAACTAGCCAAAGAGGGTATTCCATACCAATTACTTCATGCTCAGCATAAAGGGGGATTGGTGGGGGAGTGGTGCATGGCTGTAGGACATGTGACTTGGGGACAGCTCTGAGTTGTGTAGTTTGGTGCCAAGTTCCACTGTGTATCACCAGTTTTGTATGTTTTGGTATAAAGTCATGTTACTGTTATCTCTGCTGTCCCAGTAACCTGCCCTTATCACAACCCATGAGGTTTACTTTTGTCTTCATGGGTTTTTTTTGTTCCCCCCACCTTTTTGTCCTGTGTGTGGGGGGAAGCAAGTGAGCAGACACATGGTACTCTGCTGCTGGCTGCAGCTGAACACCACTTGCATGTTCAGTTACTATCAGCTGTATCTTCTGGTACAAATGCAAGGATATGGGACTTAAGCTAAAACTCAACGTAGTATATCGTGTTGGTTGGATCACATCCTTGAACCATAAGTCATCATTCAAGGCCTTAATTCTGCAAACTCACAACCAGTTCAAATGGGACCAGGAGAAAAGCTTCTTCCACTATTTAAAAATTAACCAACACTTTGTAGAATTTATTTCCTGCTTACTTTCAGCAGTACCTCTGTCTGTCAAGCAAGCATTCACTGAGCCTGTAAACCAACAAAAACTCTTAGTGCCTTGTTATAATTATTTCCTATCTTTTTCTTTAACATAAGGACTGCACTAGTCATTGCTTCTGCCTGTTTAAGACAGAAACCTTTTTACACAGTGTAGTTAAACATCATCTTATAGTTCAGTACTGCTCAAATTTTATATATCACACATAACTTCCGGTACATCGCTCTTTGTCAAGAGATAACCTAATGAAATCACCATACATGAGCAATCACTCTAGTCTTTAATCAGACCTACACATTCTATCTGCAAGAATCTGCTGTTCAGAACTATGCATCTGTAATAAATTCACTTGCCAACTCTGCACATTTCTCTGCAACTTGAAGATTTATTAATGCCAGCACTTCTTTCCCAAAGAAGCAGGCTCTATTGAAATCAGAGACTTAACTGACATGCGTATCAAGTTTCAGTTGTGTGTCAATAATTTAACCCTAGTTAAAAAGCAGCTACCTCCGAGTACAGTAACAACATATCATAACAACACTATGCCACGCTGAGGAGATGTGGTTGTTTTGCAATGTGGCTTCTTTAAGAAGCAGCTATAAGCTTCTCTGAGGTCCAACAAACTGAACTGGACTGAACTGGAATTTGAACAACACACTGAGATAACACTGCTGTCTGTTCAAGAAGCATTAGGAGGCTCAGAAGGTTGATATATGCAGTGGGAATAAATGCAGATGCAATCCCATTTTGTCCTCACAGAGCGACACTAGGCATGAACTAACCCAGCTCTGTAAACTATATACATCTGGAAACATGGTGTTGTGTCCAGTCTTGTAAGGATTAACCCTAAGCCTTTAACCCTAACCCTAAGCCTAAGTATCAATGGCTGACCTTGTTTGGCTTCTCAGAACCTGGCAAAAGCAGCTTGAAACGTTTTTGGTTTACTAATGAATCTGTTGAAAGCAAATCACTCTTCCAGATAAGACACACCCACAGGAAAAATTCTGTCTAAGTTTCTATTCCTTTGTCCCAGCTTGCAAGTTTGAGATTGAGCAAGTCGCAGGTGCAGGTTGGTAGAAACCTGCTCTAGTACAGACAGCAATGCTTTGCTATAAGCTGAGGAATGCAAACCATGCAATTTGGATTAGCATCAGGCATCACATATTTAGCTGAGTAGAGCCAGTTCTAAACCAGTCAGAGATTTGTAAGGGAATTTCCAGGAGGGATGTTACATGACAGGAATACCACAAAACAGCATCTCAAAGATGCAGCCATGCAGAAATGGGTCCCAAAGAGGAATTTGCTTTGCTATAACTAAGACAATTATCATCCTTTCTAATTTCTAATGTTTTGTGGGGGTTTAGTTTGCAAAATGGGGTATTTAACTTTGTCCATGATTTTATATGGCAAAAAGATCTGTAGGCACTTGCCAATTAATAGCTTTACTAGCATTCAATGATGCTTCAGGGTGTTCAGGTTGAAGTATCATACGGGTTGTTAAAGTCATTATTTTTAGTACTTACAGTAGCTACCACAGGGACTGCATATAGACAATTTCCCACCCCCACATTGTGTGGCTCTGCAGTGTCTGATTAGACACTTCTAGGCTGAACCAGCAAGGATCTGCTCCGATGGAGGATTCACTCCTTCACCCACCTCCTCCCAGCACGGTACCACTCACGAGCCGACAAAGCAAAGCCAGCTCTGTCTGCATTCAGGTCCTGAGGGAGGTGGTGAGTCTGCTCAAAAACCAGATTTCCTTCCCCTCCAAAGACTGTGAGTTACTCTGCACATGGTATAATGATTCAGGAGTATGCTGTCTCAGCATGCTCTTAATTGGATAGTGCTGATCTGTTTGTGCCAATTCTCAGTGCTTTGGCAGCAGCAGGGGATAAAAAATGGACAGAGGATAAGAGAACTTACACTGAGAACAAGGAAGAAAATAACTTTTTTTCTCTTATATAAAGTTTAAGTACTACCAGTTTAACAGCTAAGGTATGTTTGTCCTTCTTAACTCTGCAGGCTGCTCTGATTTACAGGTCAGGGAATCACAGAATGTCAGGAGTTGGATGGGACCT
>VXBZ01000902.1:43349-55827 GCA_013399135.1 Heliornis fulica
TATTTATAAGCACTGAGAAGATCCCCCCTCAGTCCTCTCTTCTCTAGGCTAAGAAGTCCCAAGTGCCTCAGCCTCTCTAGGTAAGAGAGATGTTCTAGCCCCAAAACAGCTTCGCAGCCCTGTTTTGTACCCTCTCCAGTTGCTCCCTGTCCTTCCTGAAATGGTGGGATCCCAGAACTGCACAGTGTTCCAGATGAGGACTCACCAGGGGTACAGGGGTAGGAGAACCTCCATCATCCTGCTGGTCACACTTTTCTTGCTATCCCCAGGATACCATTGACTTTCTTGGACATGAGAGCACACAGCTGGCTCATGGTTAACCTGTTGTCCATCAAGACCCAGCTCCCTCAGCCTGTCCTCAGAAGAAAGGTGTTCACTCCATCATCTTGGCGGCCCTGTGCTGGACTCTCTCAAGGAGTTGTATGTCCTTCTGGAACTGAGGGGCCCAGAACTGGACACAACATTCCAGGTGTGGTCTCACCAGGGCAGAGGCAAGGGGAAGAAAGACCTCTCTTGACCTACCAGTAAGCCCCCTTCTAATACACCCCAGGATGCTACTGGCCTTCTTGGCCACAAGGGCACATGGTCATCCTGCTGTCCACCAGGACCCCTAAGTCCTTCTCACCTGTGCTGCTCTTCAGCAGGTGAGTTCCCGACCTATATTCTTCCCCAGATGCAAATATTTCAAAATATATTTAGAAGCTCAGAATGTTTTAAATTTTGTTTTCAGCATCTCTGCTTTGGTCAAACATACTGGGCTGTTACTCCATCACTACCTGAAGAAGACTCACTACTTCATTTTGGAGGATCTTTATTTTCATACTTGGTAGTAAGGGAGCACAACTGCTAGCTAACTCAATCTAAGAGCAGTGTGAATTAAATGCTTGACCACTTGGTGTAAGTATCTATCTCATTCAAGACTTTAGTGAACAGACATTGTAACAACTCCTTTCATTATTACAATTTCTTAAGCCAAACACTTAACATTGCTAAAGGACTGAAGTCAACAGCAGCAGAAATCTAGATGTCCATTTGTCAGAGAAGGAAGCACAAGGTCCTGCTGCAGTCTCACAGGCCCCACTGTGTGTCCATCCAGGATCACAGGACTTATTTCTCTTTCTCAAAGAGGATGAGGCAGACTTAGCAGGAGCTGCAACCTCCTCCAGATGAGGTTGCAGCCATGCAATGAAGAACTCAAAATCATGCACTAGTAACTGCCTCCTCTGCTGTCCCATACAAGGGGACTGCTAATAACAATGCAGTTTAAGCTTAGGGTCTTTGCCCCAATGTTTTCATTTCTTCACTGATACTGCTAAGGATGTCATGAACTTCTCAAAGGACTCAGATGGACAACCTCTCATTCAAAACTGGCCAGCAAACTGGAAGGGCTAGGAATAGGTCTGTGTGTTTTCCTCAATTTTAGACTTCAAGAGTACAAAATTTCTGTCAACTCAAATTTACTTTCTGCTTGAAAAACGAAGCAAGAAGAAGCAGAGATGCAGAGAAAGAAACCACACAGAAAATAATGATATCTTATAGGTAAGGTATGAATCAACTAGGTCTCCCACCTTACCATGGCGGAGAGGGGCAGACCACCATCTTTGATAACTCCAACTGCACATGGCTCCTTTTACTTTGAAAAACATGTTTTTAATTGAGTGTCCCTCTGGGAAACAAAAGGTTATCACAGAAACACAGAACTGTAGGGGTTGAAAATGATCTTGAGAGATTATTGAGTCCAACTCCCCTGCCAAAGCAGGTTCCCTAGAGCAGGTCACAGGTAAGCATCCAGACAGGTCTTGAATATCTCCAGAGAAGGAGACTCCACAACCCCCCTGGGCAGCCTGTTCCAGTGCTCTGTCACCTTCACTGTGAAGAAGTTCTTTCTCATATTGGTGCAGAACCTCCTGTGGTCCAACTCGTGGCCATTGCCATTTGTCCTATCCTCACAGACCACTGAAAAGAGGCTGGCCAAATCAATTGCAGAGGAAAGGCTCACAAATTCTGGCAAGTTCTGCAAGCCTGTGACATAGTTAGGTAGTGTCATGTATCCTTAAACTAGAGAATAATTAATTTTGCTCATTTGTCACTGATTCTTTAACACTTTTGTACAGTCTCCAGGTGGTGTCTTCAAGAGAAAAGCAACCCCTCACCTTGAACAAAATCAATATTTCCAAATTATGTTACCTATATATTATTTGTTCATGTTTGTAGCTCTGTAAGAACTGATTCAGAAGTAAAAACAGATGCACAGTAGGCACAAACCAACAACTTCATGCTGATTTTCCACCTTCAGTTTTAGGTACATCCCAAATTTTATATTGATTCAGTCATATATGTGTAGCAAGTACCTCCCATTTTGTGTATCACAAAGCTACTGTGCTTATATCTTGGTCTTTCTGAAGTCAGAAGGAGCTCTGCTATTGAATAAACAGGATAGGGTCTCATCTACAGTGAACCACAACTATGACTCCTGCCACCAATGAGCAGCACCAAGAATGCTTTCCTGACATGCAGGGGGAAGTAGGAGAAAAAATACCCAGACATCTTTCTGGGCAAGTAATGCTGTTCTCCATTCAGGAACATCTCATGGTTGTCTGTCATGCTTGCTCTGCGAAACCACAGCTCCTCCTCAGCTGGCAGTCTGCAGGGAAGGCAGTCTCCTTGCCAAATACAGCATGCCTTCAACTGCAGCTGTCATCACAGCAAGTCAGAGGAAAGCAGCAAAACCTGTTTGCTAGTGAGACTCAATCAGCTGGCTGAGAAAAAAGAGGATTTGGCTGGGACACTCAGTGATTTGGGGTTTCCTTGCCTTTTACAGTGGAAGACTACCACTGCATGATGAGCCTCCCAAGAGCCTGCCTCATTCACAAAATGAAATGATCCATCCATTGACAGCAGAATAGACTGAGACACTGTTTGGATCTTCGATCCTTAATACAAATGCAATGTTACAAGCACCACTGCATCTATTTTTATATTTTTCCTAAGCACGCACTAAACAGGAGCTACGTGAGCCTTATTCTGCACAGCATGGCTGAAGGTTTATAGAGGAACCGAAAGAGCACCAAGAGGAGAAGCACATGTAAAGGGAGCAGAGAGGATGGTGCAGCACATCTGAGCAGGACCTCATCATCTAAGAACCTCTCTCCTCATCCAGATGCCAACATACCGATTTAAACTGCCTCAGACTGATCTGTTCCTTGTTCTATTCTTTCCTCAGCTTACTGACTTTCTTGATGACCACTCAGACACATTAATTACTTACCCTGAATCCTCTTCCAAGCCAATCCCTGTGCTGGTGCTTCCCAGTCCTGAGCTTCCATCCTCAGGAATATAGGCCTGACTTGCCTATCCTCATACACAGGGTCACCAGATAACTGTATAGAAATGCATGGGATCTTCCTCCCCACAAACACATCAGAAAGGAAAGTAAGATTTCTACGGTTCATAGATGTATCCACAAAGCTGCTGAGCAGCCCCAGTTCCAGAGAAGTCGAAGCATTTGGCAGTGCTACACTTTTTTATCTTTTATTTTCCTTGCATAGCCCATAAAGGACATGTTCTGCCATACTCTTCCTAGAAACTCTGTGGCACTGAGGTAAACCTGTAAAACATTAACCCTCCATACTGCTTACAAACAAGCAGCGTAGAGCTGAACCCAGAAAACATTTTGGGATTTTGAAAGCACTGAACAGTGTAAACATGGTTACAGTGCTTGAAGAGCATAAATATGGAAGACGGAGTAATCCTGCTTGTTCAATTCATTTTTTAGCAAGTGTATCCCTGAAACTTTCTCTCAAAGCCTCAGTGAAACATAACTCATTTTCTTAACAGACATGTCTTACTGTGGTCTTCAGCAAAGACCTGAGAGACCCAAGATGGACTCTGTACCCTGGCTTGAAAGCTGTGATTCTTCAGGCTGACAAATGAAAGCAAATTTCAGCAGTAACAGTTCTGTGGGCTTACAGACTGTTAGATGAAACAGCTGATGACCATTGTGTGCTCTCAGATGAGTGACACAGGCTGAGAGGAACTGCAGGCACCTTACAAGGAAGTATTTCCCCCTCTGCTTAGCACACTATGAGCTGCATTGCTTCAGTGTTCCACCTCACTAACATGCAATGCGGGGCTGCCCTGGGAGGTGCTGGAGCCTCCATCCCTGGAGGTATTTAAAAGATGGTTAGATGTGGTGCTGGGGGACATGGCTTAGTAGTAGTCAGCAGGTTAGGGTGATGGTTGGACCTGGTGATCTAAAGGGTCCCTTCTAGCCAAGACAATTATATGATTCTATGATTTGTAGCTGCTTGCTTCACTGGTGAAATCTAGCTTGCTTGCCTCATCCAGGGCACAGTCCTGCATCCAGTCCTGTTCAACATCTTCATCAACAACCTGGATGAAGGGATCAAATGTTCCCTCAGTGAGTTCACAGATGACACTAAGCTGGGGGGAGAAAGTGTCAATCTGCTGGAGGGTAGGGAGGATCTTCAGAGGGTCCTGAACAGGCTGGACCAACGGGATGAGGTTCAGTAAGGCCAAGTGCAGAGTCCTGCACCTGGGACACAACAAGCCTGTGCAGTGCTACAGGCCTGGGGCAGAGTGGCTGGACAGCTGTCAGGTGGAGAAGGATCTGAGGGTGCTGGTTGACTGCTGACTGAATATGATCCATCAGTGTGACCAGGTGGTCAAGAAGGTCAGTGGCATCCTGGCTTGTATGAGAAACAGCATGGCCAGCAGGTCTAGGGAGGTGATTGTTCTGCTGTACTCAACATGGGTGAGGCCGCACCTCGAATACTGCGTTCAGTTCTGGGACTCTCACTACAAGAAGGACATTGAACCAGACCCAAACATCTATTTCATGAGCATGGACTTGCCCAAGGAATAATGTCACTGCAGACACTTCCCTGGATGGGAGAATTTTGATCTCTGTTCTTTCGGGAGCCAGCACAGATCCAAATATGCCTCCACACTCAAACTATTCTTGTATCATTATCTTGACAGATGGTGGGTTTTAGCTGTGTCACTAGTCCTTTGACCATGGTGAGTCAGAGTACTTACTTAATATAAAAAAAAAAACAAAGCAAAGCAAAAGCCAGCAGGACAATTGAATTACCGCACTCTGGCTCCCACAGGAACATTTGCTCAGGAACTCAGTATGAGCAGGTTACACAACAGCCTATACATTTTTCCCTGAAGTTCCTTCTAGGGCTTTTGCAAGCCATGTGTAAATATACAGGCTGTGCTAAAGCATTGTTAGAGGGGCATGTTACAGCTCTCGAAAACAGCCTATTGGAGCTGTTTGGTTTCCGGTGCACATTCCCATATTCCTCAGGAATTTACAACTGTTCATCAGAACTCAGACAGAACCCTGTATGGCTCAGCAAGGGGCTGAAGTGTGGTAAGGGAGTCAAGCTGCAGGAAACAACAATCCTGTTTTCGCTCTATTTCTCTCAATCCAGCATCTTGCAAATTTTAGAAACTCTTACCTCCACTTTTATGACTGCAAACTATGCTTCATACAGGAGCTGGCATCCTCATTCAAAGTAACCTTTGGGGTGGTGACAACACCTACACAACCTTGCAGAGCAAACACAAGGTGTCCCTGCATTGCTTTCACCAGAACTGTCTAGCAACAAACAAGCAGGAACAAAATCCAAGCTACCGGACAAAAAAACAACACAAAACAAAAAAACAACCCCCAAAACCCAAGACACTGGATAATAACCAAGATTGCCCATTAACTAAGTTACTGGATAATAACCTCTAGCATTCAATGTGGACCCTCTGGGACAAAAGCTGCTCTGTCTTGTAACTAGGAACTCTGCATCCAGCCAATATATCAATATATATTGATTAATGTATCAGCTGTCAGCTGATATATTAATCAGCTCTGCTGAAAGAGTGCCAGGATGAAGACCTGGTATTCAGAGTGCATCCACAAGCTCTGTCTTTTTGAACTGGTAACAGTTCACAGGAGTACTTGAGAAGATGCCTGTGCATTTGGATTGGTAGGCAAGAAGAATTATTGTAGCCTCAAGTCAATCTTAATCCATCTCCCTTATTTTATTAGGTCTGCATTCAACAAAGGACATTTTAAAAGAAAGAACGTGGTAAATAATTTTTGAAAAGTATATCAACATTAAGATTTTAAAGTCCCAAGTGTTTGGAAAAAAAAAGAAGCCTTGCTTTTACTTAGCTACCAGGGAGCCTATGTATCATGGCTTGGTTATTTTGTTGTTACTGAAATTTGCTCCAAAATTGCATCTTTCTTCACACCATTACTCAAGATATGGCACTGTATCAAAGACACCAGTACTTGCCTCAGCTTGCAGATCACAATCACATTCTAATCACACCACAGATTTGGAAAGTCTTTAAAATACATAATTTCATGAGTTTATAATGAAGTGTGTGTACTCTCTCTAATTTTAGAATTACGAGGAGAAGAACGAGGCACACACAGCTTGCAGGCAAGATGTTTTCCCTGGTCTTTCATTTTCCTAGAAATTGTATTAAGAGAAAGTCTGCACGTTAATTTACTACAAAGAAAACAGGGATATTACCATTGACTTACACACAAACTATGAAGAACAAACTCTCACATCTTCATAGAGGGTAAGCTTCAGTTCCAGCCCAGACAACTTCACTATACCATGCTATTCCTCACGAGCAAATGCAAGCGGCTTCTGTCGATGAAAGATTTTAATGTGCCAGACTTGGTTCACATTTTTCATACCATGAAAACTATATATATAATACTACTATTTTTCAAATATGAAAATACTGAAAACATGGATAATTTGGCTAAATAGGGCCAGTGAAACCACATTAGTAAGCATCTACATAAAAGTAAGGGGTTGTTTTCTGTAAAAACTTAAACCAATCACAGAAACTCAGCATTTCTATGTGAGGATGAAATTACACTTTCTGTAATAGAATTTAGGGGTTTAGGTTTTCCTTCTTTTTTTTTTTTAAACACAGAGATGGTTTTGGATGTCAAATGATTTTGCTAGGACTTAATTTTCAGAAAGAAAAACATTCTGAAACTATCTTTACAGTTCACTTTTTGAAGTATCAACAATTATGCTGATTGTTAAGCTATTGGTATCAGACTGAGGTCCTGTCTTGTGGTTTCTTTTTAAAAACCATTAAAAACACAAGAAAACAAAATGAAACTTGGAGAAAAGAGTTGCAAGAAAGAGCACACTTCAAAAAATACAAGAAACACAAAGACAGCAGATGATTCCATGAGCAGGCATGTATCCAACCACACATAACAGATAAAATGCTGAGTCTGTAATAAAGTTCCTAGACAAGATTTGCCATGATGTGGAAAAGAAAGTAACACGAGAGACAAGCCAGTAAAAGCAAGGATTGGCATTCAAATGTAAGCCAGTCAGAAATACTGCACAATGTACTGTAGTTGACAGCCAGTGGATAAAATCTAGAAATATTCCACCCAATTATGAACTGATTTTTCTATTATCCCTTCAAACATTTCTAGCTGTGTGCTTCTAACATAACTGATCATTTCAGATTATCCTAAAATTTAAACCAAGGCTTATACAAGTAAGGACTTGGTGGGAACCCCACAGGACAAGAAGCCTGACCTGCCCTGTTGCTCCTGGTGGAGAAAGCAGGGAGTGGAACACAGTGCAACATGGAGATCTCACACAGAGCCCACCTGGGCTGTTCCACATGGCATTTTGAAAGCCTGCAGGTCTGAGCTACAGAGCCTTAAATGTTATGTATATGGAGAAGGTCCCTTTGTCCCTGGCTGGCTCAGTCAACCCAGACCCACATCTTAGAGGCATTTATGTAATCAAAAGGATGAACAGACATTAAGTGGGATTTTCAGAGGTCTCTGTAGACATGTAAACATCTATAAAATCTGATTCCAAGTATCTAAAAGCTTTTCCAAGGCTTTAGACAGGCCAGTTCCAAAGCTCTGGCCTAAAGAGATAAATCTGTGTCCTCAAGCAAGTACAGGTCTTATTAAAATCAGTGCCAGACTTGGTATGTACAATGTGGAGATTTGGGGATGGTGATTAACAGAGAGAATGCCCAAAGTATTACTGTTATATAGAGGGAGGCATTGCTGGCTGACACACAAAAGACAGCTTTACTCCTGTTGACAACTGGAGACCAGAACAACATGGTACTTACACTGCCAACTGTCAGGCAGAACAAATAAAAATAAGACTATATATCATGCAACCAGTAAAATGGAAGGTGGTATGTAAGACCTTGTATATTGTCACATATATTGTTATATTGCTGTACTGCACATCTTCATTTAACTGTGCTCTTTCTATGTTTCATCAGTACTGTATTGCACCAAACAGATGAAGAGATCCCTTCCAGAATTATCCATTTCTGTTCATACTAGTTCATTTAACAATTAGAGTGAGAGATGGTCCTAGCCAAAAGGCATGTCCCTAAAAACGCTGAATAAAAGTAACTGCAAGCAGCAGAGTAATTGTTTTAAGGTAACACATATCAAAATCACATCACTATCCTCCTTCAAGAAATGCATCCAGATAAACATGTTAGTCTCTCTAGAGATAACAGAAAAAAACTTAAAATAATAAATCATTCCATCTGTGGTACTACAGACTTTCTCTTCTCTTGCCAATTAAAAGACAGACAATAAACCAAAATATTTCTTAATATGCATTAGGTTTCAAAGATGCCAGAAGATATTTTACTATATCAACTTGATACTGTTTCCAACCAATTCTTTCCTGTGGTTTTATATATTCCAGTCTTTGAATAGAGTTAATAGAAAATACACACACACTGCTTATTTAAAAAAAAAAGAAAAGCCTTTATCCCACATAATAAGAGCTGAAATGTCATAGTGTCATACCTTATGGTCATTCTAGGGACACTGATATCAATATCTAACTTCTTGTAACTCTCTCCAGGTATTAATAACCTATTAGTGATTAATTACAAACACTGGAAAACATGCCAAGAATAATGGAAGATCACAGAACATTCTAACATAATCTGATTTTTGTAAATATTTTCAGCAAAGACACATTAGATACCTGCTCATCCAACTGTGTCATGGAGTGTACTTGCATTTGGAGCCAGTATGGCCTCTTTAACTGTTCACATGGATTCAGAAGATATCTGGACATGTCTTGTTTAGAGAAAAAAAACAAAAAATAAACAAGGGCTACTTTGGCATTAGGCTGAGGAATGATACAGGCACCCACTTACAAATTATATATCAAACAGAAAGGAGAAAAGATTAAAATGTTTACATTACTACAGGGTCTAGGTGCATCAAACCACCCTGACCAGCTTTCTTGAATTTCTACTAACATTCTTTCAAAAGGACTTCTTTGGCAATGTGCTTTCACAGTTCCATCTCCTTCTCTCCCAGAAAGAGATGCTCCAATCAGAACTGATTACTTACTGTTAAGATAAGTGTAAACCAAAAAAATCTGTACTTGTACCTTGCGCCATTCTTTAGAGGCATGGCTGGCTTCTTCTGCAAACCCATACCAGTGACAGAAAGTTTGGGGGAAGCAGCAAGTTTGTGGGGCTCATGCAGGTGAGCAAATTGATGATGTCAAAATTTGAGGAAGTCTGGGTTGTGGTGATGTCACACTGGTGGAGTTGCAGATACATGGGTCAGGTGAAGAGTAAAGTAAATATCAGNCATAAAGGCAAGAAGGAACTGCACAGGCAGGTCAAGCAGGATCAGGTAGCCAGGGAAAAGCAGAAGGACACTGTCCAGTTGTTTAGGGATGGGGCCAGGAAGGCCAAGGTGCGGCCTGAGCTGATCTTGGCAAGGGATGCCAAGAACAAGAAGGACTTCTACAGGAGGTCAGCCAGGAAAGGAAAGTTAGAGAAAGCATGCCCCCTCTGCTGAGCAAGGCTGGAAAACTGGCAACAATAGAAGACGAGAAAGCTGAGGTATTCAACAACATTTATACTTGTCTTTACTGACAACCTCTCTTCCCACACCTCTTGAATGTATGGAATGCAAGATGGGGCTGACACAGCTGCCAAGCCACTCTCCATGACATCTGGAAAGTCATGGCAGTCAGGTGAAGTCTGCAGTGACTGAAAAAAGGGAAACACTGAACACATTTTTAGAAAGGGCAGGAATGAGGACCCTGGAAACTACTGACCTGTCAGCCTCACCTCTGTGCCTGGGAAGATCATGGAACAGATCCTTATAGAAGCTATGCTGANTGGGTCAGAACAGCCCACAGTATCCATACAGGGTGGGGGATGAAGGGATTGAGAGCAGCCCTGAGGTGGAAGGCTTGGGGTGCTGCTAGATGAAAAGCTGGACACAAGCCAGCAATAAGCACTTGCAGACCACAGAAAGCCAGCCGTATCCTGAGCCACGCCAAAAGCAGCATGACCAGCAGATGAAGGGGAGGGTTTCTGACACTCTGCTCTGCTCTGCTCTCATGAGATCTCACCTGGAGTACTGCATCCCGAGTACAAGAAAGATATTGAGCTGTTGGATCAAGTCCAGAGAAAGCAACTGAGATGATCAGGGGGCTGGTGCACCTCTCATGTGAAGACAGGCTGGGCTTGTTCAGCCTGGAGAATTGAAGGCCCCAGGGAGTCCTTACAGCAGCCTGACAGTAACTGACAGGCAACCAATAAAAAAGGTGTAAACTTTTGAAGAGGGTTTCTTGGGAGTGAACAAAGCATAATGGTTTTTAAACTAAAAGGGCTAGATGTAAGCTAGGTACAAGAAAGAAAGTTATTACAACAAGCGTAGTGAATCACTGGACCAGATTTCCCAGATATGCTCCATCCCTGGAAACATTCAAGGTCAGGTTCGACAGGGCCCTGACTAACCTGATCTACTTCAAAATGTCCCTGCCCAGTGCAGGGAGTTGGACTAGGTGACCTTTAAAGGTCCCTTCCAACCCAACCCATTATGGGATTGTATGATTCTAAATTTAACCTGCTTACTGTATGACAGATTGGAAAATAAACAGACCTAGGAACACTTCTAAAACAGATATGAACAAAAATAAAGCCTCGCAGAACATTTTAAAAGGCTCGTGTTCAGAATAGCTCTGCAGCACAAGAATAAACCTGCCAAAGACAAAAAGGCAAGAAATTAAAATCTCCTGGCTGTACACTTCTGAAAGTTGATAGGTAGGGAAAGGACAGTGAAAAGATTCCTCTCTGCAGCACAGATATGTAACTTAAACATTTCATAGCTAAGAGTACTGTGTTTGGTAACCAGACATTAAAAAAGAGCTACTTGAAGGTGAAGGTACTGGTTGTTCACATTTGGAGTGCAATCTAACAGACACAGCAAGAAAGGTGGGGGTTGGGGTGGGTAGGAGAGCAGTATCTGGGACAAATACATCATCTGGCAGGCAGTGTTGGTTCTCTGCCAGCAACTAGAAGCGATACTTGAGTCAGCGCCGTGAAAATACAAGAAATGCAGAAGAAATGTTCACTCTCATTGCCCTCCAATGCATGGAGACCGCTCAGGCCAGTGGCAAGAGGTGAGAGAGGGAGACAGCACCAGAGACAACCTCACCGCTGGTCAGGCAGTGCTTGGTGAGACTGACCTGGGTGGCTACAAATGTAGAGTGATGATCACTGGGAGACACTGCGGATCTGAACCACAGCCACTGCTGCACAATATCCAGTGTCAGGTTTGACTTCAGTGGTATCATCCAGGGCTCCCTGTTTTGGTGTAATTCTGCATTTATTAGCTTTAAAAACTACCAGCTCACTTGTGCTACCCATGGAATACTTTTGATGCCAGTAATGTACAATGTCTATGATACCGGGGGTTAACATTAGGAATGCACAGACTTAATAAATGAATGTCAACAAAAAACCCTCAAAAACCAAACCCCAGATATATTTTAAACAAAGGTTTATGAAGAATACAAGTGATAATGTTACAACTGGACGAAACTGTTCAGTGAAACAAAAAAAACAACAGTTTCACCTGCTTCTGCTTTATCAAGTACTACCACAGAAAGTTAAAGACTGACTTTAACAATTGCTATTAGGAAATTTATTCTTTACCCATCTGTGTAACTCAAATACTCAGTGCCAGTTTCAGCATGGCTCACATGTGCTTGTAACTTTCTCAGTGATTCCTCATATCATCTGACGACCACAACAACGCTAGTAGTTCTACCATTAGGTATTAAGGCAAGAGAATTACGTGAGCTGCCTCAGCGCACTCAGAGGGACCAGTGGATGATGAGATGAAGGTTTCATGCCAGGCTTAACTTCATCAGCTCCACCCAGGCCCTGCATCTTGATGGCACATACGGATTCCATGCAATTCACAGCCATGTGGGATTCCCATTTTCCAATTCTACACCACATCCTCAGTGATGCACAATGCGGATGTTCATTTGAGCAACTCACATCCCCCCATTCACACCATGCTGAACTCCTTACTTACTGAAGTTAAAATAAACAAGACATCTCACTACTTTGATAGTCTGCAGAGTCTTGA
>VXBZ01000902.1:81160-95083 GCA_013399135.1 Heliornis fulica
GAGCCAGGCTCTTCTCAATGTTGGCCAGTGACAGGACAAGGGGCAGTGGGTCCAAGCTGGAGCATAAGAAGTTCCATGTGAATGTAAGGAAAAACATTTTCCCTGTGAGGGTGACAGAGCCCTGGGACAGTCTGCCTGGGGGGTGGGGTTGTAGAGTCTCCTTCTCCGGAGATGTTCAAGACCAATCTGGACGCGTTGCTGTGTGATTTCATCTAGGTGATCCTGCTTGAACAGAGGGACTGGACTAGGTGATCTTTCAAGGTCCCTTCCAACTCCTGACAATCTGTGATTCTGTGATTTCCTCCACAGCATGGTGGGAGGTCAGTCCTGCTCACTGCTGTCAGCATCATGCAGCTATGTCTGTGTTTCACATGGATGTTAAAGTGGCCTTCATCATCTATCAGTTGGAGCTGTCACCCAAAGAACCTGTGGCTTTCCCTCCAGTTGCTCACAGTAGCAGAACATTGTGTTTTGTAGCATCCTGACATCACCAGCCTTTCTTAATGACTTTTGTTAGGTAGTCAGTTCCTACAAGTTTTGGGAACCCATAAAGGAGAGGAAAATGCTGTTTTTCTCCCAGTCAGAGGAAAAGTTAATGCTGAATTCAGCTCTAACAGAACACCGGAAATGCACATCCCCTAATCCTGGGGTCAGAACTCACATGTCATTAGACATCAGGTAGTTCAAAGACAAGATAACAAGAAGTAAAGTTCAATTAGCTCTACATCTCACAGTAACAGAGAAGTTTGCTATCAGAGGAAAAAGTGAAAATGAAAAAAAAAATCCTTGAAATGACAGAATTTTGGGACATCTTTCAATCATTATAGAAAGTTATTAAGAAAAAATGTTAATTGATGTGCATTACAATCAGGCTGAGTTGTCTTCTCTGAAAGTTACAAACTTCATTGATACGTACATTGCATCAAAGAAAAGTGAGGACTGGCATTTTAAGGCAGCATGGCAGTTAGGTATGAAAGGCCAGAGTCCTGCAAGCAACACTTTTCTCTCAAAGCTCAAAAATAAACTGTGGCAGCATCTTTTCCAGAGTTATTGCTAGCTTCACATCACCTTAACACTTAATTTTCTTGATATGAAAGCCATGATTTGTTTTAGCTTCCCTATAAAGAATAAACAAGACCATCAGAAAATTAAAAGGAACGTGGTGCAGTCAGTTCAGGGGGAACAATACTACTGCTAATATTAGATCTTTAGAATTTCCTCTTAGGGTGTATGTTTCATGTTTTTAATGTGATTTAGGTAGGCTAAATCACACTCTGATTAAACCACATACCCTTCAAATACCTGAGTATTTGAAAAAGAATTTCCATTTATCTGTGTCTATATACATCACAATATTGAAGCAATTTAGTGAGAAGGAAGAGATTAACTAAAAAAGAATTTGCTTTTCCACTACTGCATTTTAAAAGTTATTTTTCAGGACTTCACTGTGATAATTAACATATGTAATGGATAACTTCTTTTTTCATCATTAATAGATTCTCTTCTGACTACATTTTGAAATTTTGCTAAAGAAGGCTCAGAACTGTTTTGAATAGGAACAGATGCAGAAATTGCACTTAAAATCAGTGCAGCAATTTAACATGATGAAAATTCTGACATTGCCTCTTGTCCAACAAATACTTCATCAGTAAAATCTTTTTCTGGTGCCAGAAAAAAAATCAATAGATGGGCCAACTTACTTCAGATGTTGTATGCTGTTACTTAATGAAATTATGAGATGATGACGAATTTAACTGAGACAATACCATATAATTCAGGTCTTCAGGGGACAAGAAACAAACCAGCTTACGTTCCTCTCAATTTCTGCTGTAAAAGCAGTGCACATTTAGGAAATGCAGATGAGATATGTGCAGAAGAGAATTCTAACAGATGGACCAGCTTCTTTCTGAAGCTATACCCCCAGCTCAAATGCTGGTACCTGGTGAATAAAAGCGGAATAAGCTTTTGTGCTTGTTCTGCCCACAGGAGAGAAGAGCTGAGAAGAATCTGAGGAGTTCCTTGCCACACTTCCATCAAATCTACAGGGAGCAGAAAGCTCCTCCATCCCAGGATCACAAAACGGAGATCACTAAGCTGACTCTTCGCCCATCAGCAAAAGGTCTTCTGGGCACCAGTGCCTGAGTCCTCCCTAGCAACCACCTCTGCCACTCACCTGTGAACATCTTCACAAAGTCACCGCTTGACATGCTCATAACCACATCGGCTGTCACAGGCGGCTTTCCGGAACCAGCGCTCCCACCCTGGGTTTTCAGGTCAATATACCACGTGCCTCCTTCATCACCTGGACAGACAGTGAAAACAGGTGAGAAGATAGCCAAGGGCCCTGTGCCCTCCTCGTTCCTCCCTGACAGACGGCCACTGCCGGCTCCATCTGGAGCAGTCACACAAAGCTACATACGCTGGTGGTTAAGGTTGGAAAAGACCTCCAAGATCATCAAGTCCAACCATCAACCCACCACAACCATGTCTACTAGAGAAGTAACCACTTGCCCCACGTTCCATGTGGAGGCAAAGCCAGCCACCGGCAGAAGCCCCGCAGCACCATGTACACAGGACGTGGGCCCAAGAGCTCCATAAATGTTATGTAATACTCCAATCAAATAGCAGTGTGTTGAAAGGGAGTATTGTATATAGAATGGCTCTACAGCTATAATTCTTTTTTTTTAATATGTTGAAATAAAAGTAAACTTCATTAAGATTCACCATTTGTTAAAAATGAACAAATGGAGGCAATGATGCCAAACAGGGCATGGGACTGGAATATCAGTGATCTGCACCTGTGGTGTGCTGGGTGATCTTAGACAAGTGCTTTTCTGCTGCTTGCCTTTCTTTCCACCTCAAAAACTGGATCTTTCTGTCTACTTCTACACTCACATTGCAAGAAGGTAATTGAAAGTAGTGTTAAGACTTGGATGATGGCAAAATGCCAAATATCATTCAATGTCACATAAGCCTGGAAGACCAGAAGAGAGTTTGTTGGCATTGTCAGCTGGAGTAGGCACACTGTTTTTCAAAGACAATCGCTGGCCTGAAAGATCTTCTCACTGTCTTGAGGACACATGGGGCCCAGCTGACACCACTGCCTAGGACCGCTCTTGCCACCTCCTTCTCAATGGCAGCATTTTCCTCATCACCTTCCCCAGGTACAGAAGGGTTCCCCAGGTCGAGAGAGAAGGGGGTATGGCCTCCTCCGGTGAGTAGCTGTGGGGGTCAGGGGCAGGCTCTGCTCCAGGGCGAGTGCCACACCAACGACGGAGGGAAAGGCAGTTTGCGGGACCTCAGCCAGCACAGGACCCCGATGCAGGGGTGCTCAGCCCATGGTAACCCCGAGCTCCCCTGCTGCTCGTCACCAGGGATGAAGGGGTGAGCTGTGGGACTCACACACTGCCATCAGCAAAAGCGCAGACAGACAATGCACGAGCCTTCCAGTTTCTGCAGCACCTTCTCAGATGGTCTCTGCTTCTCACCCTACAACACCTCCCATGAGGTAAACTGTCCCTCCTGGTATAGAAAACAGACCCATCGCTCCGCTGCCCCTGTTCAAGAAAGACACACTCGAGGGGAAGACGGCCAAGCACGAGACCACGGAGCTTCTCCTGCAGGAGCCTCCGTGCATGGCTGAAACCAGCAGCTCCTGACGCAGGCTTGACGGCTCACTCTGCCTGGGCTCCTTGCAGAGCGTGAGGCTTGTGGTCCTGGCACGGGGCTGTCTCGGTCAGGCCCTGCATTCCTCCTGGCTTGGGCTGAGTGGCTGGAGGGAGCTGAAGGAGGGTCGTGCCTACAAAGAGCTTCTCAGCAAAGCAGATTTGCTTGCACCGGTGCTAGGTACCAATCTTAGGAAAGCCTCAGGCACGAAGGATGTTCCAGTTGTGGAGCATCCAGCCGGCCCTTGGCCCTTCTGGCTTGGTCATGAAACATTCCCACCAGAGCCTGAAGCTCTGAAGCAACGGGAACTGGAGGGACAGTAAAACCACAGCGATCATTACGTCAGCTCACAAGGACGTGTGCATCTGCTCACGGCTTAATCTGATTTCTGGCTGAGTCAGAGGTCAGAGCATCCATCAGGCAACAGGGAGGAGGAGGTGATATGGGAAGAGTTATGTGCGGATGTGCCAGAACAGGATGCGGAGGCGAGGGCTGACCTCAGTTATGGTGAGAGGGATGAGAGGAGGAGGTGAAGGAGGGCACAGGTACAGTTGGGCAAGCAGGAGGCGGACTATCCCACCACAGGCACTCCGACAAAGTGGGGAGGCAGAAGGTGAGATGGATGCAAATGCTCAAGTGAGCGGAGTGGGACCTGGAACAGAGTTCAGTCTGAAGACAAATTTCATACCTCGTGGAAGAGATCAAACTGCTGTTGTAAACACCTCAAATGCACAGCTTCCTTCTGTGATGGCACCTCCAGAACTTGATCTCAGGCTGCTGTGTGTGCCCCAACCCGTCCGTGCACACTCTGCCTGCAGACCTGCCGCCTCCTCCCCGGCCACCGCCGCCTGCGCACACGGGGCCTCCTCCCTGGACAAGGCTCAGCCCGGGCCTCGCCGGCACCCGCACCCCGACCCCGCCCGCCACCGCGCCCCTGCGTGCCCGGGCAGCGCAGCAGGCCCGTTCCACAACTCCCCGCTTCGTCCCGCCGCCCCGCCCCCTCGCCGCGGCGGCGGCTGCGCGGAGCGGGGCGGCCCGTCGCTGCCTTCCTCCCTAGTCCCGGGGCGTCCCATAGCCGCGCCGCCATGCTGCCCAACACGGGGTAAGCTGCCCCGGATCCCCCTCCTTTCGCGCCCGCCGCCGGTGCTGACAGTCCCCTCCCGTTGCCTCAGGCCGGCGCTTCCCGCTTCTCCGGCGGCGGCGTGCGGAGCCGAGGGCATGGGTGAGGTGAAAGCCGTGGCGTTTCAGGCAGCGAAGGCCTCTCGGGGCGAGGTGCTTTCGGCTGGGCTCCGCCGTGGTGCCGGGGTGGCTTTGCTGGGCTCTCGCCTCGCCTCGCCTCGGTTTGCTTTTCCCTCCTAGCAGGAGGTGCAGGGCGGTGCTCATGGNGGGCGCTCCTGTGGCGGCGGACCCGGGCCGGGGGGGGGGGGGTAGGGTTGGACTCGATGATCCCTGGAGGCCCCTTTCAGCCCCTGCAATTCTGTAATTCCGTGCGAGCCTATGAGTTATGGAATCGGAGGGTGCGAATGTGCCCACAGTGTAATGGAGGGGGTTGCCAGCCTGGAGTAGGGCTGCCCTGCCCCATGAGGGGCAGCCCACAGTCCCTGCGTATCTGCAGTGGGTCTGCGAGTAGGCTTCACTCGCACCTCGTGTTTCACCAGCCTCCGCTCATGCCAGCCATGGGGTCACCTGGGCATTGTGGGGCGACACCAGAGGCCCCAGTCAAGGAGCAGCTCTGCAGATAGAAGGCTGAAAGCCCGTCCAGGAGATAAAGGGTCAGGTGGATGCTGGCAGAGGTCCTGGAAATCTTCATGAGGAGCTTTTGACAGTGTCCTTGAGCCGAGCATTTTGTAATTGAGGTAGTTATTGGAGGACTTTGGGTAGTGTTATGGTGATTTTATAAATATTACACGGCTTTTTTTCTCTCTTTCTTACTCTGAGACACCACCCTAACTGGCGATCAAATTTTCTTCAAGTATAGGATCTTAATTTAGTGGCATTTTCTTCTTTTCTTCAGAACCAGCACTGCTGACATCTGGGAAGATGAGTTATTATTATTTGTTCCTGTGTGTTACAAACAGGATCATTCACTAAATTCCAAACATGTGCGTAAGCAAACTAGAAACTGTCCCTGATTTAGCCTGCAAGTTCTGTATTAGCAGCCATGCCTGGTGAGAAAGGAACCTATCCTATTGTATTTTTTTCAAGATGCCTGAGACTCTAGGGCACAGAGGTGAATGTGACATTTTCTATCTTATTACCAGAATCCAGCTGCAATAGAAGCAATACAGATGCAACCTTCATAACAAGGTCATACGCAATTTTAGATGAGCTTATGCTTTAAAAACTTGTAAACTATTGGACTAAGTGAATTGAGAAATAAATCCTAAGCCTTTCAGCCTTCTCAGCTTGCTTGGGAGAGTAAAATACTCTAAATTCTGGGCAGTTCTTTTGGGAACAGTGAATAGATGATTTAAAACATTGGCACATCTGGTACTGTGGATGCTGTCCATGTTTTTGAGTGAGGCACAATTAGAAGTAAAATTAAGGAAGAAGCAAGCGTTTTAAAAAAAAAAAAGGAGAAAGATAGTATCAGGTTAGCTCAGTGTTTCAGAGGGAACGAAGTGAAAATTCTTCCTGTTTGTAGGACTTTGCTTATTTTGGTGAACCCTATTTCTAGGGGCTGCAGGGACACAAGCGGGTATTGTGGATCTGGAATTGGAAGAAGGGATCTCCAGAGAGTGTAGTCAGTGGTGACAGTAAGCCTGGGGAGGAAAAAGGAGGTTTATGTAGGCAGGAGAGACAGTTGTGTTGAGGAAAAAAGAGTAGTGATGGCTGGTGTAGGAAAAAAGTTAGAGGGGAAGACTAGAGATAGTGTAACCTGAATTAATAGAATATGCTCACTGTCAGTTTGAATAGAATAATAATTTGGGGAAAGGAATCTACAACTAGATTCTTCTGTGTTGGATCATTTGATAATTCAGGTTGGAAGGCACCTCAAGAAGTCTCCAGTCTTCTTTTTGCTGATTCCAGGTCAGTCAGGAGGTCAGACCTGGTGGCTCTGGCCATTGTCCATTTGGGCCTTGAAAACCTCCCAAGGCTGGGAACATCTCAATCCCCTGCTCTGTTGCCTGACTGGCATCACTGGGAGGAGAGTGAACCTCTCCCATTTGAACCTTTATCCCTTCAGTTTGAAGGGGCCTGTATTCTCTCATCTTCCTGTATATATCCTCCAAGCATATGTGCAAGGCTTCATCTCCTTGGGCACTGTATTGGGAGCTGATGCTAGGTGCCCCCAGAGCTGTTCGCCAGGCTGAGCTGGCGTTGTTGCACAAGTGCTGAGCTTCCAGCTGTCTCTCTGTCTGTCTCCCTTCATGGAACTTGCTCACACTCGTGAACACATAGCTTGTATACGAGGGACCCAAAACTCATCACAGGATGTAAGTATGGTCTTTGAGTGTCAAATAGAGGGGCATAATCCTTTTCCTCGATCCATCTGTGATGTAGCTGCTGGCCAGTGCTCAGCCAGGTCCCCCAAGGCCTTTCTAGGAGAGTGCTACCTGGCCATTAAGTCCCCAGCTTGTGTCCCTGCAGCAAATCTTGCTTCCCAGGTGCAAGGCTGTGCATCTGGCCTTGTTAAATTTAATGAGGCATCTGTTCTTCTGGCCTGTTGGGGACCCTTTAGATAGCACTCCTGCCCTCAAGATGGTGAACCTGGTGTTGTCCACTCTCTGGGCATTTTGTCATTTTCTTAAGGTTGTTGATAAAGGTGTTAAAACAGAACTGGTTCAGGAGTAGAAGTGGTACCCAACCCTGGTCTCTGGGCAGAGTATGATTGTTCAGTCACCACTCTGTGAGCCTGACCAGCCAGCTAGATTTTACTGGTCAAGTTGTATGGGCATCCACACCATAATATCTTAAATTTACAGTGATGTAAGGCTGGTGATTGGACTTAATGATCTTAAAGGTCTTTTCCAACCTTGATGATTCTATGATTGCTTAAATTGTGTGCAGAAATATTAACAAGAAATTGCATCAAAAGCCTTGTATTCACCCACCCCATTGAGCAAAGGGCCTGCTTTTATTACCAGTGTAGCAGCAGAAACCCCTGTGCCCTGGGTGTCCTTCACAACTTTCAGCAGCTGAACTTTGGTTTTTCTAACACCACCCTTGCATTCCTGGCTAATTTCTCCTTTGTGGCCTGTTCTTGCTCCCAGGCCCAGTATGACACTTTTACATTGGAGCTCAGCCACAATTCTATGGTGTAGCCATGCCTATGTGGTACATCTGATTGTCTCCCTGAATTGACAGTTTTTGCCCCTGGAGGGTCATAAAGCCCAGCCAGCATTCCTCGGCTTCCTTGACTTAAGTTCCACAGTGTATTCTGCAGATTGCAGAGATGGACTTTCCTCACTGGCTTTGTGGCTTGACTCTCACCATGTTTTTTTTTTTTTTTGGTGGTTTTTTTTTTTGTGATTCACTGTGCTGTTTCATGAGTTTTCTTCCTATTCTTTATGTGACCTAAGTTTGCAGAGGAAAGATGCTTGAAATGCACCAGGATTCACTGCCTTCCTGGGACCCCACACATCCCTAAATGTGTTACTGCAGGGGAATTCCTCCCTGCCCCATTCTGCTTTTCTGCCTTATGAAAGCATTTACTGTCTTAGTGTTTTACAGAGGGATGCCTTTTGATTGGAGAGAAAAAGATCTGAAGAAACAGTAATAAATCAAGGCTGGCCCAGGCTGAAAGGGAAACTAATGCAAGCTTGAAGACTGATGTATAATACTAGTGATGCAAGTTAAAAGTCAAGTTCTGTAGTACTTAGTTTATTTACATTCTTTAGCTGGGGCTGAAAAGTTTGATTTCTTGTGGTTTTCCACTTACAAAAAGTAACACTGAAGTGCACATTCCTTCATATGGAAAACCTGTGGTCAAAGAGGCTTTGTAGCTGAATACTGGAATTGCCCTTTTGTTTTTCAAATATTCATTATATAAGGTTTATATAAGCCAGATGTCTTTCTGACACTTTAAAACCCACATCACCAGAGGTTTTGATCAGACCCATTTTTAGGGAATTCAAAAAATGTAGTTACTGGGAAGCTGATCATGTCAGTGTAAAACTTGTAAGAAGTAATTGCCATTTATGAAAACCAGGTTTTTGGCACTTGGTGCAGCACCCTGCATTGGTATTGTGGTTCTGGACTTGAACTTTACAGCACATTTAGAGAGCAGATTTTTATCTTTAGAGGGTTGTGACTAGCAGAGAGAGCTGCAGAGGTATGTTGTCTCATTACAAACTGGCGTTTTGTTCTTACTCCTTTTCCTCTGTTGAGAGCATAGTTTTGTGGTAAACAGTGTGTTGGGTCATCTTACAAAAGGGGAGAAGTGTAATTGGGTGACCTGCATAACCTTTGTGCTCTACAGTATTTGGAATCTTGGAGAGTATCCTTACCATCAGCAGCACTGTATTTACTGTGGATGTACCGATTTCTTTTGTACTTAGGGGCTGCTTAGTAAAATGATGAACATACTTGCTTGAATACTGGTCTAGTTACTTTTTCTTTGTGATAAACATGGATGATTTACATGTTTTCCTTTGTTCTCCCTACTCTTTCCCCTTCTCCTTTAGGAAACTAGCAGGATGTACTCTCTTCATCACAGGTGCAAGCCGGGGCATTGGAAAAGCCATTGCCTTGAAAGCTGCCAAGGATGGTGCAAACATTGTCATAGCTGCCAAGACAGCTGAGCCCCATCCTACTCTTCCAGGAACTATCTACACTGCTGCAGCAGAAAGTAAGTTGTAATAAATGAGGGTGGGTGTCAGGTACTGGGTGTGTGCCCAACCTTCATTGTTAACACCTGAGTGGAAAACATTGTGGACTCTCTTAGCTCTAATTCATCTTTAACAAAATAATGCTTCTCTTGTCTCCCAGGAATTCTGGGAGGTGTCAAAATATTCCTGTAATGAAGATGTATATGTATAGATGTGAAAATGATGTGTTAATTGAGATATGTGTGTACCATATACATTCTCTGTGTTGAGATTTTTTGACCTACTTGCTACGCAGCACATAAAAAGTTTGAAGCTTCAGAGTGAAATTTAAAATGCCTTCTTGAAGCATGTTGTTGAATGAGAAATTCTCAGTGGGTTGACGTATCTCCATCTGAGATAAAATTTTTAAATGTTTAATTTTCTAATTGTGCAGTTGAAGCAGCTGGAGGAAAGGCTTTGCCATGCATCGTTAATGTGAGGGAAGAACAGCAAATCATTAATGCTGTGGAGAAAGCTGTGAAGACTTTTGGAGGTATGCTGAGTTGTGGAGGAAACAACAGATTGTTCAAAAAAGAGAAAAGAACAGCTTGCCTTATGCTTTTTGTCTTTAAATGCTAATGTGAAATGGCTTATTTCAAAACCAGGGATTGATATTTTGGTGAACAATGCAAGCGCCATCTCTTTGACTGGCACTTTGGAAACAGAAACGAAGAAGGTCAATCTTATGATGGATGTCAACGTACGAGGAACCTACCTTACGTAAGTGCTGAGAACAGGAAACAAAGTAATTGTAACAAAGAGTAAGACATTATCTCAGTTTTTCTGATAAATTGTGTCGCTATCTTGCTGCCTGGTGCTGGAGTGTAAGTATTCTACTTGTGCTCACAGGAAATTGCTTGGTTATTGCCAATTGATTTGACATTAATATTTGCAAGAATTAATTGCAAATTGGAGTAAACAGGAACCTTATTACTGTAGTCATTAAGTGTTCCCAAGCCCCTCCATGCAATGGAGCTCTAGTTTGGCCTTGCTAAATGATGTATGCTCTTTCATTGCAAGCAAAATGACTCTTTGCCTATATCAACTGCAACAAGTTTGTCAGCTTCCTTCTCATAAGCTGCTTTCTCATCTTTAGGCACGTTATTTAACTTACCATACTTAGAAGTGTTAAGGATGTAACAATTTTCTAAAGTGTTCTCTGCCTTCTTTCAGCCATGCAGTTTTACCATCTATTTAAATTACCATACCAAGGTTTGGTTTCACAATTTGTGTGGAGGTAGTTTCACTCATTTTTTTAAAAATAGATTCAGTAGGTGGGATCGTCTTTAGAATTACAGGATGTCATTTAAATTGCTGTGATTTAAAATGAAGACTTTAATTTCTATGAGGTTGTGTTATAAAAAATACCCCTTAGGGTGATGCAGATTCTCTCAATTGAGTTGTTGCTTTACATGGCCAGAAGGGTTTTTAATGAAAGTTTTATTTGGACTGGTGTGTCATTCTCCTTTGTGCAGATGTTGTGATTAGCATTTCCAGATGTTCTTTTGGTAAGAATTGGTGATGGGATTTGCCGTTAGAACAGTGTAAAAACAGATGAACAGCAGGTTTCTGAATTGGAGACATGTACACAGCATACAGCATGTAGATAGCATGGAGAGATGGAGGGTGGGAGAAAGAAAGCCTGTGCTTGTATAGTTGGGTTTCTGTGCTCCCACCATCTGATGTCTGCTTTTGGAAGGCTAACAGCTGCAAGCAGTTCTGTGCTCAGAAAGGAGAATTGGTTTTGGAACTGGGCACCTCAGAAGACACCCTGTGGGTTTCTCTAGCTAAATCTCAGAATGGGTTCCACTGCATTGCCAGTGGCAAGCATCACTCGCCCCTCACAACCCAACAGCAACAGTCACTGTCTCGATGGTATATCTAGCTTTTCCAGAGTAATGGAGCGTTCTTAAACTCATCTTTCCTTTTGGTGATACTCTGCCTGAAATAGATTAAGAAGTGGGTTCTGTATTGCTGCAAATGGAAGAGTATATGAAAGATAAATGACGCTCAGGGGAATTTACAACTGATCTTTGCCACTGCTTTTACTGTCAGTTGGGAAGACCTACTAAAGCCTTCTCTTCGTCTTTCTTTGTGCATTGCTTCTGTTTGTAAAGATCTGTTTTGCAATTAAATGCTGAAAAAGTAACAATACTTTGTAGAATTGGTGTGAATTTTTTGTCTATGTGAAAGAGGTAGGAAGGATGAATAGCTGTTGATGTATTTTACTTTCTTATGCATTAAGAAATTAATATATCTGTTAGTAAGCCTCACACACTGCCACTGAAAAGAGCTGAGACCCTGGTACATTTAAGTTGCTAGTAAATTACTTATGCCACTCTTTCAGTGATTTTGCAGTTGAAGGTGTCTCGTCTGTGTCTTGTGGTATGTGTGGGTCTTGTTTAACTCTGTGAATAGTAAGCCAGTAGTGTAGTCCACTGCGGTGCTGCCCTCCCTGTGAGGCTTGATTAAAAGCTCTCCAGCAGAGATCCAATGCAAACATACCCTTGTGCTAAAAGTGAAGTAAAATGACAGTTTCTGTATAGAAGCTACAATTTATGGATGTGCATAAATTACAAGTTGACTGATGCAGTGACTCTTCCAGTCAGCAGATTCACTTGGAAAATTCACAATAGCCTTTCACTGTGCAATGTTATTTATTTAACATGATTTTAAGGAAGAAATAGATACATGATCAGAAGAGAATTATGTTTATGACAAAATGATGCTGTGCACTATGAATTTTGTTCATTGCCTCGTAGTGTTATGTTGCTCCTTCCAGAACTTTTACAAGGAGATTATGGCTTCTGAGCATCTGGAAAAGTAGCTTTTGTTGGTGCTACTGCACCATTTGAAGAATGTATTCCAGTTAGCAGGAATGAATACTATGCCTGAGATAACTGATTTGGGAAAGGTGGTTGTTGTTTATATCAGTTAAGTAAGTGATACAAGGGTAGGGTCTCAGCTTACTGTGTAAATTTCATGAACATTAAAATGTTAGTAGGACTTCTTGTGTAATTATAGGTGTTCCATACAATAAGAGGTGACTGATTTGTCTGTCTATCTTTCAGGTCTAAAACATGCCTTCCCCATTTGAGGAAGCGTAGGAACCCCCATATCCTGAACCTCAGCCCACCTATGAACCTGAATCCGATGTGGTTCAAAAACCATTGTGGTGAGTGTCATTCAGTGCCCATGTTGTTTGTTTGTTTTTTTGGTTTTTTTTTGAGGACCACATAAATGTCTGGTGAAATGTGCAGGAGTGCCAGCCCAGAACACCAGATCTTGTGTCTTTAGCACTGTATACAGAGTGTGGATCCCCAGAGTGATTTACATATAACCTAAAAAATTGTTTTGTGGGAAAACACAGTGCAGGTTTTGTGGCCTAATACATTCCTGATGTTTTCATCAAGGACCATCTTCAAGGTAAGAATTTGTGCTTTTCCATGGGAATTCTTTAAGACTATGAAAAATTTTCTGTTCCAAACAGAGATTGAAATCCCAAATCTATTTTCTTTGCAATTTGTCATCACCTTTGACTTAATAACCATAAATTTCAATGTTATTTTTTAAAATGGAAATTAATTTCGAGGTGGTGTCATAGTTTAATCCCATCTGGCAGCTAAGCATCATGGAGCAGCTCACCCACTTCCCCAACACAGCACGGGGTAGGAGGAAGAGGGATACTGGGGAAAAGATGGTAAAACAAAGGCAAACCTCACAGACTGGGATGAGGACATTTTCCTGGGACAGCACAAGGAGGGAGAGATAACAGTAACAGTTTTTTTTAGCAAGATACATGAAATTGGTGATACACAATGCACCAAACTGCACAACTCTGTACAGCCCAGAGCATCTGTCCCGAAGCTGGACTGTCCCTGAGCCATGCGTCCTGGACCTGTGTGCTCCTCTCCCACCAGCCCCCATTTATGCCAAGCATGACATAATTGGTATGGAGTACCTCTTAGGTTAGTTTGGGTCACCTGTCCTGGCTCTGTCCCCTCTCAGCTTCTTGTGTGCCCCCTGCCTTCTCTTTATCAGGGAAGCATGAGAAACTGAGAAGTCCGTGACAGCAGTTGGCAACAACTAAAACATCAGTGTGTTATCAACATGATTCTCATCCCAAATCCCAAGAGAAGCACTGTACCAGCTACTAGGAAGAAAAGTATGGCTGCTGAAACCAGGACAGGTGGAAAAGGGACCCCATTTTGTCTTGAGGTTAACGTTCATTTTAAAACTAAAAAAAACCCCTCCCAACTTTGGATATTTGCCCTGTTTAAACTCCTCCAGCAATTCCTAGTTCTTTTCCCACAAGTTTCCCTTTTCAAAATAGAACAATGTTATAGAATTTCTTTTTTGGTTATTGTTCATTTTTTCCCTATTTTTGTTTTCTGTAGAATCCAAACAAAATCTAGTGAACAAAGCTGACATTAGAGGCAGTGTGGGT
>VXBZ01000903.1:0-30064 GCA_013399135.1 Heliornis fulica
CCTCCGTTCTCTAGCCATAGCCTTCGCGGGGTCGCTTGCTACACCAAGGACAGGTTCCACAGCTCAAGAGGATGTACGAGGGGGGCCCTGCGGCTGCTCAGAAAGACCAGTCACATTTTGTCACATGCGAACTCTTCCATCCTTCACTGATTAAGACTATATTTTATAATCTATGTGCATGCAGGCACAAATATCTCTATGCATTTATTTATGAGGAGATTTTGCTCATCCCTGGCACCCACCTACATGGCAGAGATTAAACCTGTATTTTGCAGCTTTTTACTTTTTTTACAGATATTTATTGGTATTTCTGGGATCACATGATGAAGGCAGAGCTCTGTACTAGTTGGTAGTCAGTGTAGTTTTTATTGTTCTAACAAAACTCTGCTACTAGAGGCAAGTTTTTTTTCTAGGTGATCACTTTAAGCACTTATATAAAAGTGTCTCTATGACAATACCTACAGTTTAGTCTGGAAGGGTTTACAGAGTGGATTACAGACATCCAGCTAGTGCCAAACCAAGCCAAACAATCTAGCAAATATCATGGTACCAACTTGGATCTTGAAGAACTAGGTGACGATTTGCACAATGTTGCATCATACTAAGCTCAAATCTTTCTGAAAGTCCTTTGCCAGAAATGAAAACTATCTCACAGGGATAGCATAGCTAACCTGCCACTTCCATAACTAGGCAGAAATACCCAAATGTGGTCTACAGAGAAAGAGCAATGAAAAAGATATTCAACCAAGTGAAAGATTGGCCTTACTATATCCTTCCAGACTAGTGGAAGCTTCCTTTATCCTCCCTGAAGGCAAATCCAAACATAGTCTGTATGTAAATTTGGGGAAAAATAACTACACAAGGTCCTATCCATTTACCTTACACTTTATACAACAATGTGCACATCTTCACAGTATGATCTATTAAGAATATAATTTTAAATCCTAATTTCTCTTCTCTACTAATCTGTAGAGGGAGGAAACATTACACATGGCAAGGGAAAGACCAGAATCAGTCCCCAGATGTGTAATATGGGTTCTCTTCTTTTGTTTTTGCATAATTTTAAAAACAAATAATCTATATGACTCACAAGAATTAGCAGTTATTTAAAACATTTAGCATTCCAGATAAAAAGGTTATTTTTTAATGTTTCTGAACTTCCCTTTTTGGAATGCAGTATGTCTTTCACATGTTAGTCAGCTGTCGGTTTTCCAACATTTTGATTTTGTTAAAAAAGAAACTTTCTTTGAATTAAAATTAACTGTCTGCAGATTTTTCATTCAGTATAGCCAAGTATTAGCTTAGTGACACTGTATTAGAAACAATTAACCTCAAAATAGAATTATTCCATGACAAAACATCAGTTGTAAATTTGTTGGTTCATCTGTGAGCCAACTGGTTTTATAGCAGGAGACAAAGTAAATTTAATCTTTATTTTGATTGTCGATGTTCCTCAAATGTGTCATTGACCTATTCATGGGCACTCCAATCTTTTCCATGGGGATACAAATTATTTAAAGGAATCTCTCCAGTTCAGACACATACTCAAGACTGGTGGGTTGGTGTGTGTGTGTGTGTGTGTATGTTCTAATTTTACTAACTTTTTCTGAAATTTGATATTGAGTAAATAGAAAACAACTGATTGGCTTGCATCTTCATTAAAAAAACCAGCACCCGGCAAACACCAAAACAAACCACACACACAAAAAAACCAAAATCAAAATCAAAACAAAATCCTCCTAAGCATTTTTGATAATCAAATGTTTGGTTATTTCTTACTTTTTTCATTTACATTTCACGATTTTTTTTTCATTCCTCAATGAAAACTCCTCCTCACAAAATTTTACAATTTTTTAATTCACATTAATTTATTTTATTATCATTCAAGAAAGTTAACAATTAGGAATAATTTCCAAGCCTACAGTTTTCAAGTTTTTATTTTCTTATGGGGAGATAAAAGTAAAATTTTGCAACATCCCCTTACAACTGACAAAGTACGAGGCTAAAATATATCTACTTGGCTTAGGGAAAGAAAGAGCTTATCCAGTTGCATTGTTCAGCAGGATACCATTGGCATGGGTTGAAAACCTTTGCATTTCAATGAAAAACATTCCTCCAATAAGAAGCTCTGACCTCTCTAACTCTCATATATTTGCAAGGTCTCTGATAATGTTGACAGCATTTCCAGAAGTCTTCTCAACAGTGTTAGCTGTGAGGTAAGTCCCCAAACACCACTTCAGTTAAGAACATGTGTACAAACACAACATGACAGCTAAGCCGGCTGCCCAGCAGCTAGGAGAAATTCATCTTGCCTGGATTTCTCTTAAAGCTGAATTTCATTGCCCAGTTTCAACGAAGCTTACAACACATAAAGAAAAAGATTGGTACCATCTGTCTGGCATATGTTAAGCAGAAAAGGTTTTTCTTGTGACATACAAACCCCTTATTTTTCAAAAGTTTTATCCTAAATGTTAGATGGTGAATATTTCTGGAGTATATGATGTGTCATCAGAAATGTGGTTTTAAAATCTCTCTGCAAAATAATCAGGTTTAGATTTTCTATTTTTTTTTATGTGAAATACTTTGAAAGAATGATGACTATGGAAATACTGGGGAGAAGAGGTAAATTATTACACACACTAAGTGGGATTCATTTGGCTAAATCTTACAAAAAAAAAAAGAAATCACAGAAGTCTTTGGATAAGGTTAAATACAAGTTAGAGAACCTAGTTTCTGAGCACATACTGAAGTGATTATATAAAGAAAGTGCAGACACTGAGGAATCTTTCACAAAGCCAGGTAGTATTTTTAACCCTCTGATCAAGGTACTTTTCCTTTCATTATAGCTTCTAAGATAAAGTAATTGGTGCTTTAAAAAAGTTTTACATATTGCGTCACTTCATACAGATACAGGTTATTATTATCCAGTTAGTTCCGTTTCAAGTGCCATATGCCATGATTGAGTTCAAGCATGTTACTTATAAAAGTGCTAAGTTTTGAATTGACTACTTCAAGTAATGTAGAGTCTCACACTGCAAAGAATTATTGGTTTTGTTTAAAACAATTTTAAAACCAATTAAAACCATTGTAGCCTGCCCACAGTTTCTTGTTGAGACAATTTATAGAACTGTAGTCTGAATTATAAGTGAACAAACTAATTTGTACAGTATGTATTATAATTATTTTTGTTGGTTTTGGTTTTATAAGTATTAGTATTTTACAAAGAAATTAAGAACTATAAAACTATTTATAGAGCAAAGATCTCTATAGCAGAAGTGGGCAAGGTACTGAGCAATCTGGCACATAACCAGAAATGCACTTAGGCATATTTGATTTCAGTCTCTATAGTGGCTTTTCTGGCTGGAGCACCAACTGTTCAGGACCTTGCTTGATTCAATCTTAAAAGAATTCACTAGCCAAATGCTTTCTCATATAGCATGACAAATAGTTGATAAGGATGAGAATAGTAAGAAAGATTATAGTCATAAAGTATGATTTAGTTTATGTGTTGTTTCAGTGTTTTAAATTTGGATATTGACTCCCTCATGCTGTCATCCTACAGAAGGATTTTTTTTTTTTTAATGGAGATTCATATTTTAAGGTCAAATTTAAAATGCAAGGTTTAAGTCTGATGTCTTATACCAGAACAAATTCTCTGTCAACCAATGCAGAGATTTTTATGTGAGTGAGGAATATGAAGAAACAGCTAGAGACATCATGAACAAGCATATGGAGAAATAAAACAACAAAACCCACAACAAAACCCAAAACATTCAAGTCAAAACAAAAAAGTGTTAAAAGACTGCATTCAAAATAATGGCAAACCACTGTTTTTCTCTTGCCTCCCCCGCTCCTCAACCTCAGATATACCATTTTCTAGGTGTGTAAACATTGCTTTTTAAGGTGATAATAGGCAGAAGTAGCAGGGACATTACCTGGGTCTGTAGACTTGACTAAGATGCAGCTTAGCAAGTCATTGGTCCCTATATATTTTATTCTTAAAATAGGTTTTGCAAATATCCATATGAACAATTGCTCCCCTGGATTAATTTTAGGAGAATACAAACAGGAAACTTCAGTAAATTGGGGAGTGTCTTAAGTTCATGTTATTGTAATCTACATGTGAAACTATTTTCTAAAGATAAAGGATTCCATAAAGTGTGAGTTAAAACAGAACTTAGTAAGTTCTTTTTTTTATACTTTTTAAAAATGGACATGTCTGGATGTATCGGATATAAACACTGGTACAGGCTGCTCATGGTGGGCTGTGGAGTCTTCTTCTCTGGAGATATTCAAGACCCATCTGGACCCCTACCTGTGTGACCTGCTCTAGGGAACCTGCTTTGGCAGGGGGGGTGGACTCGATGATCTCTTGAGGTCCATTCCAACCCCTGCAATTCTGTGATTCTGTGAATCTGAGCAAGTTATTGTAGTACTCTTTCAGTTAATGAAGGAATTGGGTAACTTGCCTGCAATTTTTGTCCTGTAAGATAAATACCTAAATTAGACTTGCACATTAGAAGTCCCTACTTCTCTCAATTAAAAAAAAAAAAAAAAAAAAAAAAGTCTGGGATAATTAATTTTGATGCACTATGTGATAGGTTAATTCTGTTGTATAAGTATGCTTATCTAGTCCCATTGAAATGTGTAAGGCTATCCAAGGTATCTACACACTGTTGCCAGATATGGCACAGGACCTAGTAGAAACCCAATGTAAGTGAAAAATTCAGTCCTTAAATTTAATGTCACAATGTAAAGCTCTACTTGTTATTTTTCTAAATTCTTCTGTTAATCAATGAGGTCAGATGACTAAAAGCTGATCAAATGGATCTTAAGTGGCACTAATGTACTAGCTATTCTTACATTTTACCTTTAGGGTAAACTCAGCCTGCCTGGAACAGAAGTGATTCTTGTCTGGGATTCCTTTGCCTGGTCCAAATCAAGCTGACTCCTTTTAAATTCACACACACACATGTTTCATCACTTTGATTGCTCTTCCTTCTGATTTTTCAAATCTAACTTAATCTATACCCATATAAATCAGGCATAACTTCCTTACAGAAATGTGTTTATACTGCTGTAAATGACAGGAAAATAGAATGAACATTCTGATCAATTTAATCCCAAGGATGACTTGAAGTACTGATTTTCAGAACATTTAATGACCAACTTCCACTTTTCAGAAATGCAGAGAGTATTTTGTTTGTCTAGATTGTAAATTATTTGGACACAAACTAACTATAAATCACTAACAGCTGTCATCATGACAGCTTCACGACATTTGGAAGTAGTGTCCGCATTCTTCAAACCAGTGCATTGCCCAGATGCCTTCTTTCCCTTTAGTTTCCCATAGGAGTTTAAGAAGTTACTCCTGACAATTGCAGCATCTGGAGTGTGATTCAGTTGCCTGAGCATTGGCACCCACTGCTATTTGAGATTCTCAGGGATATTCAAGATGCTTGCTCAGATCCGTCAGACACATCAAAGGAACAGAGCTTATGAGACAATATATCCATTTTCTTCTGGAATGGCAGCTGAAAACCACACCAAAGAAAACCAGAACCAAAACAGGCAAACAAAAAGCCACCCCAAAATGAAGCACAGAAACATACTTCATATGCAGAGTTTCATGTTGTATCACTTCATATTTAATTTGGGAATCATTCCCAGTTTTCTTTCTTATATAGATATATAGACATATAGGTACAAATCTCCTCCCCTGCACCCCCCACCCCCATTACGCTGCCAGGAGTTATTCTCTTTTTTTCTGCAAGACATATTGACTGCTGACATTTCTAAAATGCTGCAATTTTCTTATTTCAGAACTTCTGGCTCTGTCTTCATACTTGATCTTCTTCTGTCTGTGTTTTCTGCCTGATCTTCATACCATATAGACTTACTTTTAACTCTCTGACAACTTTAATTTCGCACTGCTGCTTCATCATGTATCACTTAAAAAGAAAGAATTTATTTGGCAGCAATGTATTACCACTACATAANGTGAAATCACCAATTCTTGTCTTATGTGTATGCTTCCACAGAAATAGTTTTACTTCAAAATTATAGTAAGGGTAGTGGAAATACAAATAGTCTTGTATATCTCAAAATATTATCGCTCTTTTCTAAACTATTCAACTGTACTTTTATTATCACTATCTCAAACGATGAAAGAAACTCACTGAGGACATAACCTCTACTAAGAGTTGCAAATGCTGTACAGAAATCATCCAAGGAGGATAGAGCATAGGCAAACTATTGTTTCTTTCAATGCACTTTTCAGTCATAGTTTGTGTTCCTGTCACCAGCTTAAAACTATGCATGCCACTTTATTGATTTTATTTAGCAAATGCAAAACTACATTTAGTGTTTATATCATGTAAACCATCTATCGCAGGAAAACAGTGATTATCCTAGCTATTGTGATATGTCTTTGGAATCTATCCAGGACACTAAAGAGTCAACTGTGACTAACCTATACCTATCTAAAGTTTATTTGTAGATGGCTGGATTGTAGATGTAGATGAATAATGCTTCACCCAAGTCAGCAGTTCAAGACACAAAATCTCACCCCACTCTCATACTCACTTAGATGGCCTCTGAATACCAGCTACGGCCTCTGGTACTGAGTCTCTCCAGGCAACCAGTGTGATACAAAAAAACTTGAGAACCCATTCTAAAACTTACTATTTAATTTGAATTTTTTTTTTTTGGTAGCATTTTTTTTTTACCAGTTCTGGTCTTTTTTTTCCTTTTTTTTCTGAAAAGGTGATTTCTCAGGGATGATAACTGAAGTTTTTCTACTCAAGTATGTCACATTATTTTAGTCACCTTCTTGTCACTACGTAGTGTTAAAAGATCTTGTTCTACCCTAGCTCTTCATTAGAAAGTTGTACATAAAAAAGATACAGCAAAACAATAATCATGCAATTCCTATGATGTTTCTTTTTGCTAAGAACTGAGACAAAAATATTATTTATTTTTTGTAGTTCAGTAGCATAAATCAAACCATCAATAGGTGTAAAAATGTGATAGGAGAAAAGAGAAGATCCCAGCTGAAAAAAGAAGTCCCAGCTGATGGAAACCTGAGAAGTAGAGAGCTGACAATACACAGTTCCAATGAGTAATTTCCAATGCTTTTGTTTTTTCAATGCAGAAAAAAAACCAAACCAAACAAACAAAACCCCCAACAGCAATAATCCAGTGGCTTGAGAAACTAAAGAAATGTTTATTTTTGATTGAAATAGGCTTTGATATACAGATACAGATTTAGAAATGGGTATGTATTTGACTGCACTAGTCATACAGTCATCAAAATATGGCTTGCACAGTTGCCATCACACTGATGACAGATAGTCAAGTGAAAATAACCTAAATCTCATCTTTATTTTTCTTTAAAAGACATATTAGTTCAGTAATGCTTCTTTTACAAGAAGTCTGTTGTTGGTAAGGAACTCACCTTTAGAGAATTCAGGGATATCTTATGGATACCTCATTCCTTTGCACAATGAGGCAGAACTACAATGAAAAGTTTTAGTGGGACATTACAGCAGAAGTTTTATGAGATCTTCTTGGTTTGTCTAATCCTCTCTCACTAACTAAAAAATAACAGAGTTAAGCATATTGCTTTCTTGTATACTTCTATCTGAAGACATCTTTAGATTAGATTTCAACACAGAATTTCTTTATTCACAGTTCACAGACTTATATTTTGAGATGCTAATCACTAGTACTTTTCACTACTTTACTGGAAATAATTATATTTCAAGATGATAGTTCTAAGGAGTTCTAAAAATTGCCATTTTGAAAACATGGAAACAAACCAGAAATTCCTACTAACACACCATTTCTACAAACAGTATTCTTATATAGTGAGGAAGAGTTTAGTGTCAAATGACAGCGAGTAACCATGAGGAGATGCTAGTAGAACAATTATCTGTACTTCTTTTCCATTATCTTATTCCAAATGAATAGCAGCTGGACTTTTCTCCTTTCTGGAGAGCTACAGTATAAAAAGATATTCTCTAGATAAGCTGGTGAAAGTTGAAACATTACAGAGGCTGCTTCTGTGATCATGTGTGGGATTCCGTGACGCCATGAAACCATCAGATTGAGATTGGTTTAAGAGAGAAAAGAGTATGGGAAAAAGACTGAATGCTTCTTGCTTAGCCTTTGATAAACAATTCTACCTGGAAGTTAGCTTTTGTGTACACAAGTGCTTGTGCTTTTACTCTTTACTCTTAAAACGGTACATGTACAAAGATCTGCCTTGGAGATAATGAACAATCATTGCTTCAAAATGTGTAGTAAATTGGGTAGAAGAATAATAGTTATACCTTTATTAATTTGTTATGCCATATTTTACTATTGAATCCTACTTAATCTACCTCTGCAAATGGCCCAAATGACATGTACCAAATGAAAAGGGAGAACCTACTAGAAAGAATCTCCTGGACCAAAGAGTCTAGACATTCACTGTTAGAAGTACTAATCGTGCATTGTCCTTTTCTTAAATTCACCATTGTGCAAATATTTTGTTTCCTTCCCTGGAATTTATGCTCGTTATGGATATAAAAATCATCTTTCACCTTTCTTTTACTAAGATTTTTACTATTTTCTTTCAAGGATCTCAATCCCCTTCACAAAACCAGTTGTCCCTTATATCTGTCCAGTGTCTTCTCAGTTTCCTTAAATTATCTCCTGAGTATCCTATACACTAAAACTAGTGCTTAAGCCTGTGATAAATATCCTTTCTGATACATCACAAGGTGTTCATTTAATTTCTCAAGGCCTTGTCACATGAGAGTTGATCATCATACTGAGTTTGGAGAAGCAGATGTAGCCAGAGAGTAACATTCATTATTTTTTGGCCATAGATCTGATGACAAGAGACTGGTGGTATCACAATGGACATGCAGGTCTTCTGCCTTGAACTGTTTCATTTGATCTTTTAGGTCTTTAGGTACAAGAGAGGCCAGAACTTCTGTCAAGCAAGGTGGTTTCTTTCTGCAATCAGTGATATTTTCTAATACCTTTTGGTTGGGTTTTGTTTGTTTGTTTGTTTGGGGTTTTAGTGTTGGGGTTTGTTTAGTTGGTTGTTTGGGCTTGTTTTTTGTTTCGAGTTTTTTACCTGAGATATTCTCATAAACTGGTTTATTTCATTGTGATTTTGTGTAATTATGCATGTTAATTTTATTAAGTAAACTTTTTTGAAATGTATATTTTGGAAATTAAAATAAAACATTTTCCCTCCCTATCATTATGAATTATGATAATTAATAAGCTACCAGAACACTCATGTTTTAGAAAATTTCCTATCAAAATATATTTCTTAGTACTGGGTCTTACTGAACTAACAACTCAGTCATCTCTCCTTTACTATGAATTATAATAGGTCACAGACTCACAGATTGATTTGGGTTGGAAAGGACCTCAAAGATCATCTAGTTTCAACACCCTGTCATGGCCAGGGACACCTCCACTAGACCAGGTTGCCCAAAGTCCCATCCAACATGGTTTGGAACACTTCCAAGGATCCAGGGGCTTCCACAACCTCTCTGGGCAGCCTGTACCAAGGCCTCACCACCTCCAGAGGGAAGAATTTCTTCTAAACATCTCATCTAACACTGCCCTCTTTCAGCATGAAGCCATTGTCCCTAGGCCTGTCACTGCACTCCCTGGTGAATAGTCCTTCTCCTGATTTCCTGTAATAGCCCTTTAAGTATTGGTAGGCTGTAACTAGGTCTCTCCAGAGCCTTTCCCTCTCCACGCTGTCAGGTGGGAAGGATACAAATGAAGAATCGTAGACCCTCAGGCTGGAAGGGTTGTAGGGAACTCTGGGGATCATCCAGTCCAACCCCCTGCTAAAGCAGGGTCACCTCAAGCAGGTCCCACAGGATCAGATCAAGGAACATGGGTTTGGGATCTCCCCAGAGAAGGAGACTCCCCAACCTCTCTGGGCATCCTGTTCCAGGACTCAGGCACCCACAGAGGGAAGAACTTTTTCCTCCCCTACCCAGGGTGTCTAATGCCAATCCCTTCCCTGCTCCCTTGGTGCTGATAGGGCCTGTGACCCCCCTACCCAGTCCGCCCCAATCCCTTGAGACTCTATCACGGGAATCACTCCGTGGGATACTTTGGCTGCAGGGGGGTTGGGGACATCCGTGGGCTGGACAAGCCCCTGGCTGCAGGCCCTCACAGGTGTCCTATGTCCTCAGAAGCTGTAGGAAAACACGCAGAGACTCCCTTGTGTGGAGCATCATTCACGGGCTCAGCCTCAGTCAGCAGTGGGTCCAATTAAGTCATCTGGACATCTATAAAACTATGGGTTCTGACGGGATGCACCCAAGGGTGCTGAGGGAGCTGGTGGGAGTCATTGCTAGGCCACTGTCCATCATCTTTGGCTATTCCTGGGAAATGGGAGTGGTGTGTGAAGGCTGGAGGAAAGCAAATGTCACTCCAGTCTTCAGAAAGGGCAAGAATGAGGACCCAGGTATCTACAGACCTGTCAGCCTCACTTCCATCCCAGGAAAGGCTGGCCTAGATGATCTTTTGTGGTCTCTTCCAACTCTTAACATACTGTCATTCTGTGAATTACCTTCATATTTGACTTGTACACAATTGAGTGCACTGTTGGTGCTCAGCAGCCCCAATGGAGCAGCAGGAAGCATTGTGTAAGACATCTCACAGAAGATTACATTATCCTCCACAAGGAGAACTCAGCAATCTGTCATTCCCCTTTAAGGTTTTTACTTAGCAGCTCTGTTGGCTACCGCTTAATAGTGGCAGAAACTGTATTCCACCTATTCTTTGTACAGAGCTTGCCAGCTGGGATCATATTTACAACAGAGGGAGCAAGATTTTTGGGAGTCCTTTTGAACGCTTTCAGGAACAAACTCTATTAACTTCCTTTCTTAACTGTGTTTGGGGATCTAGCTCCAAATACATTACTTATAAAATGGTTTATATGTGTGTGTTAAATCAAATGAAAACTTCCCAGGAGAGGAAGGTGTCCTAATAATGTACACTTATTATGGGAAAGGACACGATTAAGGAAAAGTTACCATATCTACATCTTTTTAACATTAGTCTGAGTAACTCAATGCAAATTGGAAGGTTGAGAAATGTCAAGAGAAAAAATAGATGACTTTGGAATTCTAATAATTTTGTTGGCTGAGCGTCTCTGCAGCTCAGCTTTATGGAAGCTCCAGGTGTTCTCTCTATTTCAACTGCAATCAGAAAGTTTTACTTATAACCATTTTTCAGATGCCAAATGTATTATGTGTGTTTGTTACCACATGTGTAAATGAAGAGTACTAATCCACCTAAAATACATGGTTCATAATTTGCATAATCTGCTCCCTCCTCTGTTTATCATGGAAGATTTGATGAATAAATGAAAATTAAACATATACACTGTTTATATGTAATAAAACTAGTACTTAAAATAAACCAGCAAACAGTATTTTCTGAGATAAGGAAGAGTGATAGAGTTGAAAATATTTTAACAAGAAATGCCTTTGGCCTGTTGAAATCATTGGGACTGACTTAGTAATTTTTGGATGCATCCCTGACTTGCTAGTTCACAACAGAGTTAACAGTGCACAGGTTTGTTTGTTGTAGAACGATTTAGGGAGCACACAAAATGTATTGAGAAATTTTCTGCATGTATATTTGAGTTACCAGAGCTACCCTGATCATATGATTTGCAAATATTAAATATGTGAAGCCATACAGACTTGAACCAATAAGATTTAAAAATAGCAAAGTCTTTCTGGTGTGAGGTTTTTTTTGAAAAAAATTTGGATGATTTCTTCTAATTTAAAATTTAAACCAAACTATTATAGACACGTTAATTTTTAAATATTAAAAATTAAATTTTGTAAAGTAATGTTTTGACTATAAAAATTGTGAATGAAAAATACAATAACCCATATGATGCAAGATAAAATACAGTCTTTGCAAGCCCAGGTTTCAGGTTTGAGCCTCTGAACTTTAAGAAGCATCAAAGTCTGTTAGGACAAGATATAAACAAGCTTTTTCATTCATTCATTTCTTCTGTTGGCATGAGTCAGGTTTTCAAGATACTTTTATAAGTACAAATATATTAGAAAACAAAGAGTTACCAGCTCCAATTCAAGACACGTAAGTTCTCTTCCAGCTTGCTACCTGTGCATGTCACAGTGATACTCTCTATAAGAAATATAATAGCATTATTAGTTCCACTCTACAGAACAGGAACAAAGATAGAAATGGTAGAGTGGTAGTTTAAAATCCAAGGGAGTCTGCAATACAAAAAAAAATTAGTACAAATTACCATCACGGAGGGTTAATTCAGTAACCATTGGGCAATCTTTCCTCTCTAGAATATCTTGCTTTACAGTTTCAGTAACTTCTTGACTGAATGACTACTCAATTTTAAAGACTTCCAGCTTGTCTCTCCAAGAAGAGATTTAGCAAGGAATGAAAGTAAGAAGGATGTACAGGGCTAAAGGGCCTTCAGAGACTCTTTCAAAGAGTGTGAAGACATATCTGTTTCAGCTCTGCAGCTGCTACAGTCTTCCTCACCTCCTGGATTGTGTTATAGTTGCATGCACACCTGTTTTTCAAACTCCCAAGATTATTCCTTTCAGGAACTGAAGCTCTACAGAGAGCAAAATTTATCCTTAATTGTTTTGTGATGACTTGATTTTCTCACCCCACAAAGACTGAAGCTTTTTTGTGTGCATCTTTGAGTGTGTGTGAACTTGTAAATAAAAAGAAAAGTGCTAAGAGCAAGAACACAGAAAATTACATTTCTGGTACCAGTAAAGTAAAAATAAGATTAGAATTAGAATTAGAATATATTTGAGCCTTCAACAATTAAAACTTCCTTTCAATCAGATCATATGTGTTATTAAAGTAATATATACCTATTCCTTTCAAGATACTTAAGTGGACACTTTTACCATTTGCAAAGCTCAAAGACCAGGCAAGGAGTTCTACTGAAGGTCTGCTGTATTTACTGGGGAAAAACATCTGATGATAGAATTGCATGTTTGTATTCTGTTTTCTACTTGGCACTGAGGTGTTCCTTCTGCTGCTTTTGGTAAGAAAAAATACAACAAACCCAACTTGTTCTTACTACAAATGCATGGCACTGTATTTCAAAGGACAAACCAACATTAGGCTTGCTGTATTAGTCAGGGCAAGGTTAAGCATGTTTAAAGAGATACTGTCTATTAGCCTGTAGTGAATTACCATAGAGATGCTGGATTTCTGCCCAGAGATAAAAAGCAGCTAAGATATCTTTTCAGCTACACTGATTAATTATGTATAAGTCTTACTATTATTTATGTGGGCTTGTTCATTTGGTAAAATTGGGAAGTTACGGACAATTCATTCTTTTGTAGTAAATAAACAAATATTCAGTTGAGTCTACTGGATGAACACTGTCTCTCAGAAGACAGAAATGTGTGGCAAAACCAGAGCTATGGTTTCTGGCCATCACCTGGCATGAGTGTGTCTACACAACATAGTGTTGCCAGTTTTGGTCATTTGCTTTCAAACAGAAATAATGCACAAAGACCACAGATAATATTTTCAAAATTATTTATCAGTTCTTGAAGTTTTGAGCACATATCATCTTTCTTAAATGTCTGAGGTGTCTAAGGCAATGATCTCCACACTTAAGTTACATTTTAGTTTGTTGACTTAGGATTTAATTTGATGTCTTCTGCTTTTTTTTTTAATAATAACAATCAGTGAAGTCTTTTTGCTCTATGGTTCTATGATTTGCATTACTAGCAAAGCTATAGAATTTCTTCCTTGAGCTACCTGCAAAGGGGTTGTTGAATTTCAGTGAATAAAGTTATCCAGATTGCTTTGAAGTTCTAAATTATGAGAGAAGCACATTAGGATTTGATCTAGCATTTTGATCAAGCCTGTGTATGCAAGGTAATCTTTGAGATAGTATCCCTGACCTTGTATTCAAACCTGCTACTGAAGGTAGAGATTTGTCTGTGTACATCTGAGAAAGGACTTTCAGAACTTGCTCAATTTGAAAGTGTGGATGTCTGGACTTTTACTGCTTTGCCAATAGAGCAGGTAGTTTGATAACAAGTTTGGTAGAATACATTCTAGAATCATTATAAAATAGAATGAACATAAGGAAGACAACATCCACATGCTTCCATGTCTCCACAAGAATATTTACATTCAGCTTCTTCATTAGTCCCTCTTTTTTTTTTTCCTTGCTCATTTGCACAACATATGGAAGAGGGTTGTATTTATTCCTGAGTGCATAATCATTATAATTAGTCCCTCACCTCATCAACCAAGAGGTTGTACAAATAACTTCCAATTTGTTAAGCAAAAAATGGATGATCTCAGAATTGTTCTTTACTCAAGTGGTGTTTTGTCATTATCATCTTTCATTACAAAGTTATCTCTTGATCATGGCAAATCCTGAGTTGTTCCAAGGCCTGGTACTAAGCAACAAACAGTATATGCTCTGAAGAGCTATGCTGTACCATAGTACATTTTATTAGCAAGTAAACCAAGGCAGAAGGATCAACAGTTAGATTATTACTGAAGGCCCTATATCTACACTATATATTGTTCCAGTGTTCTACCTCAGACAATATATAACTTTCTCCCTGTGGACCAACAGTCCTCTCCACATACCTGATTTGAAGCAGAGGGCTAAACATGTCTTATTTGGGTGTGAGCATATTTATCCATCTGAAGCAGACATTCTGGTTCAGCTTCCTCTGTAAGGTATCTGAAACCACTCTGTAAGCTAATCAATTTACACTAGTAGAAAGATTGAGGGATTTGCTTCAAAATGATGCTATTGAACCAAAACCCAAATGCAATCACTGCCAGAAGCTTCCAGATCATGCTCCAAATGATATTGTACACTATTCTGCTATACCAGCATTATCTGATGAAACTAACATGCACTTTTAGTGTTAATTATAAAATTATTAAACTTATCAACTATTATATATATTATATATGTACAAAACCAAAGATGTTCAAAGATGTGCACTTTTCTGAAGAGAGGTTGAGAGAGTTGGAGCTGTTCAGCTGTTCAACCTTATCAAAATCCAGTATCTAAAAGGGGCCTACAGGAAATGTGGAGAAGGGCTATTTATCAAGGAGTGTAGTGAGAGGATAAGGGGTAAATTCTTTAAACTGAAGGAAGGTAAATTTAGATCAGGTATTAGAGAAAAAAAATCTTCCCTGTAATAGGACAAGGGGTAATGGATTTCAACTAAAAGATTTAGATTAGATATCAGGAAGAAATTCTTCTGTGAGGTAGGTGAGGCCCTGGCACAGGCTGCCCAGTGAAGCTGTGGCTGCCCCCTCCCTGGCAGTGTTCAAGGCCAGGCTGGATGGGTCTTTGGGCAACCTGGGCTAGTGGAGGTTGTCCCTGTGCATAGCAGGGGGTTGGAACTAGGTGACTTGTAAGGTCCCTTCCAATCCAAGCCATTCTATGACTCTAACATTCAGGAACTGAGGCAGACTTAGACTTTATTGTATTTAGAAATATTGAAAGAAAGTTGTAGAAACAGGCTGGTTTATACATAGTTCTCTATGAATACAAAAAAAAATATTGAGCCCTCCTTTCTGGTAGCAATAATTTTGCTTTCATCATCACATTGTACAAATGATGAACTTTAATTCCTGAACAGCTGGAAAGAAGCACAGTCTCCATGAAAAGAAAAAAAAAAAAAAGTCTAGAAAAAAAGATAAATCATGAAATAGGCAGAATTTCTAATGAAACAGGAACAAAGAAATACTCAGTATTCTGCCCACACCATACAACAAACAAACAGCATATGTTCACAAGAAATAATGGTGTGAACCATTAGTCACAAAATGGTTCACACACGACATACATTAACATTCAAACCTGAGATGAATTTTAAAATAAGATAATTAGTAACACCACCTACAGTGGTAAAAGAAAGTTCATGAGGGAGAACAAGTTGAACAAGAGGCAGCCTTACACAGAAATTTGAAGGGAGTATCACGATGTTAACTCTACTCTTAAAGGTGCAATTGCTACCTTTCCTCACTAGAGGGCGGTAGGTCTTAATGCACCTTACCAGAGAGCTCAGCAAACGCACTGGCTAGAGGAAAGGTTTATCAAAGTAATGTTTACCTGCATGTGTTTTGCCTTGTTTTTAAGACTCCTTATGAAATGACTAATGCTATATACACATAGGAAGAGAGCTAAAATATCTTTAAATGAAGTTAGGTGAAAAGATAAAAACAAAAGAATGTGTAAGTTAAGGAATTAATTATGCTATCATTTTTACCAAGAATAAAAGAGGCTTTTTACTGTAGCACCCTCCTTTCCCATTATAGACACCGTTATAGTGTGCACTATCATCCATGAAGACACTGCCATCTATGACTTGCTCACCAGGGAATGCGAGAACCTGCAATTCACCTTCCTTTGCAAGCATTCCCACACAAATATGAACAGTAACTATTACTAAAATAAAAATAAAATAAATTTTGTTTGTATGCAGGAAGTTGCTCATGTTTGAAGCTGCAAAGGCCTAACCTGAGGATTTCTGGAGTGATACAACTAGCCTTTCTGTCTGCATTTAGTGAATAAATCTGCTCTTTACAACATAGCAGGTGACAAACCTAATATAGATGAGAAAACTATTCAACAATATCTTTACCTGAAATGTGAAGAAAAACAGAACTCGTGGTACATCACACAGAAACTAAGATTTCTATTAGTAGGCTCGGTATATCAATTATCAAATGTGCCCATTGCACTGACGTGCATTTCAGAGAAATCCTAACTGCAAGCAGTGTTCATACTGAATAGCCGGAGGACAGGGCAAGACAAAGAGATGAGTTCTGGGTTGCTGTGTGAATTGCTACAAGATCCTGGTTGATTTGGCAATTTTCTAACACAAGAAGAAAACCTGAAGCCAAACCATAGTCAGATGTATTAATAAGGTAAATTACATTTCCTTTTGCTCTATGTCAGAGTGAGCAAACCAAATGGTTTTTACTGTGACTAATAACTCTGGATGTAGTGGATTCTGAAGGTGGAAACAGTTCTAATGCAATAGCTTAGTTGAAGTGATATTGGAATGATAAAACCTAAGCTAGGATCAAGCAGTCAAGGCACTAAAAAACATTAGGTTTTTTTCTCTAAAAGTAACATGAATATTATGGAAGCAATATGCAAAGGCATTTCCAGTCAAACATGAAAAACAAAATGAAGAACAGCTTTAAGAGGGGGAGAACTCACTTGTTACATTTTCAGATTAAAACATCTATTTCATATTATCAGGTTATATCTTAGTTTTGCATTCTAATATAATAAACTTCTTTTCCTTATACCTTGAAATATTACAGAAACCTCAATGAGATGATAAATGTATTCCCAAATGAGCAGTGATCCAAACCAGAAAGCACTGGTCAATATAAAAGTGACACCAATGTACTGTCAGAAATCCTTTAAGGCAATTTTTGCATGAGGAATAAATTTCTTGGCAACCTCAGACCAGACAGAGACCTTCAAATGAACTTTAAACAGGTTCCCAAACAGATTATAGCCTCTTTTAATCATTACAGTCCAAGACTGAAGCTTAATTAGTATCCAGATTAAATTTCAATGTGAATTTTGGGTCACTTTCTAAAACAGAGTAATTTTCATTATCAGTTCTTTTTAAACTTTTGAGTGTTTTATATAAACGGTTATGTCTTTCTTGTGGTATTAAATAGCCTTCCTTTCAATAAGAAAAGTGCAAAAAGATAAAACAATATCTCCTCAAAGTCTCCAGATCTTCATTTTTATGCTTATCTATTGGCAGAGCAAAATCTGAGGTCCCAAAGGCTGTTTAAAAATGTTAAGGAAAATGCAGAATATATTAGCACAAATTTTGCATTCACTAGAGGTCCTTTTTTTTTCCCAGTAATACACAAACATGCACAGAATATCTGCAGTCTTAGACCCAGATTTCAAAAACTCGGTAATTTATACACATATTACTGGTATCTAAGAGCTTTTCAAATGTGTTGTGGGTACTTTCTGTACCTTTTTTTAATGTTGATGCCCTTTCTGTATTTGTATTAATACTGCCAATGCTACATGAACAAAAAGAGAAAAAAATTACTAATGCAGCAGCATTTCTTTCAGTAACTTCTATGAATTTCAAAGCACTGCATGCTTATAGATCTAGCTAATTAGTCACTCAGAGACAACGCTAAAGCAAATTTAAGTGTGCAAAGAAGCAAACATGTAAACTGAAATATATTTGCTTTTGTTCATCTATTTGTCTTGTTTTGCTTTTCTCCTTTTTCTACCCCTCTGAGAAGCTGTTCTTTTCCATTTTGTTTTTCATGCTTGACTGTAAGTGCCTACTCCCCAGTTTTATCATACTAGTCACACATCTGTTATTATTGACAAAACAAACGCTCTTTTTACTGCCTTGTCCGTTTGGTCATAGTTAATTTTTACCAATCTACTACCACTTCAAAGAAGCTGCTACATTTGAACTATCTTCACCTTCAGAAGCTGATATATCCAGAGTATTAGGCAAGAGTATCTGGTTTTTTCCACTTAATGGTTTTACAACATTTGCCTATTTTTTTTTTAGTAGTGACAATATCTCTGCTAAATAACACAATTATAAAGGTTTAGTTTGGTTTCTGAGTGTTCCTAGCCTCTTTCTGTCTAATGAGTTTTGCACTTCCCGAATCCTTCTTTTTTCTGTATCACTGCTGCTGCCATGTGCAAGGATAGGTGAGAAAATTCTTCCTTTTAAAGAATCATTCATGACAATTTCTAGAGTTCCCCAAGTTAAGACACAGGAATCAGAAAAAAAAATAAAAATTGAACCATCTCCATTTTCTACTATCAACACTGCAGTTCTAATAAGTTAATTTGATAGTGGATATACTATTACATAAGTAGCTTCTCTTGAACTGCCATCTATTTAGAGAAATCTCTGCTGCCTGAAAAGATCTGGCCCATGACAAGACTCACTCTCAACACTTGTAAGACAAATGTTTCAATATGGTATGTCCTGAAATGTAGAGACTCCCTTGAAAGTAGAGACTCTCAAAAAGAAATTTGCAATTAAAAAATACTATTTATTCCAGATAGTTTTTGATGATATTGCACTAACAGTTCAAGATACAGTTTTGGTGAATTGCAAAAAGCACAATAAAGAACTATGTCACTGTATAGGGTTTATATGTCAAGTCTTTGACAGTGGGGAGGACCAGGCTTCTGTGAGAAGAGACTGGGAACTCCCTCCATGTACGACAGAGCCACCTATAAACAAAGGTGAGTATGATACATATGATAACCATAGAAACATAATCATAGAGTGGGATGGAAAGGACCTTCAAATATCAGGTCCTATGCCCTGCCATGGGGAGGGACTTCTTTCACCAGCAGGAGGAGCAGCAGAGAGGAAGACTGATCATAATGCCATTCTTCATCTTCCCTGTGCTGCCCAGTGAGGAGAAATTGAGTCAAGAATGAAATAGAGCATGGGTAGAGGAGTTTTTGCTTTTGTTTCTTACTATTTTACTGTGTTAATAAGTGGTAATAAATTAAAATTTTCCCAAGTTGAGATTATTTTGCCTGTGAAATTAATGGGTGATCTCCCCGTCCTTGTATCTACCCATGAGCTTTTCCATCATATTTTCCCATCCTGTTCTACTGAGGACAGGGATAGAGCAGCTTGGTGTGCACCTGGCATATAGACATGATCAACCTACCACAGCTATCCACAACCTATTTGCAAAGCTATTTGAATTACCAAAGTTAAGTGTCACCATATGGGATAACTGTACACTTTCTTCTTTTAAAAAAATGTCTTTACCTCTTTGATTTTAGAGGAAATTCAGGGGTTTATTTGCACTGAGTATCTAAAATTTAGCATTATTTATCTTGATATTTTTGCTAATTAAAATTCTGTTCACCTGTTTGTTCTTTTTATTTCCAAATTGAACATTACCTGCATTGGTTTAAAGTGTGTTAACTCTCAAATATCCTTAAATACTATTCCGTCACTTAAATAAACAAAAATATGACATCTGTAATTTCTGAAATACAATTTGTGATTAGATTTAAATTTTTAAAAGTAAATTAGGTTGAGACACAGGTGATTTTTAAAGTATATGTAAATATTTTCATTTGATTATAAAAAGTAATTATGTTGACAAGCAATATGTTTGAAAGTGAAAGTGGGGTTATGAAAAATTAATGTAATCATTGAACTGCTTGATAGCTTTTGAAAATGTGATAATAAAATAAATCAAGGACATGTCATTTTGCAGACTAGAAAAAACCAAGGATTGGACAAAAGTAAATGTAAAAAGAAATTTATAGAAAAGAAAATGCTGCCACATTCAAATATAGGCTTTAGACATTTATTTTTGACAGACATATCACATGAAATTACCATATTTTGTGCCTTGAACATTTTACCAAAATAAAATTGCTGTGTCTGTGATTAACTGGAAATATCCATTGGCTTAAAAAGAACCTTTAATTCTTCCTAAATACGTGTTCTGCCATGAAACTGAGCTTTCCTATAAATCATCTAGTCAGGCAAATTTTTCACCCATTCTTAGAAGTCATGTTTCCAGAGCCTAGTTTAAAAAAAATTTGGAACCTTGACTAAACTTAAAATGGAACACCATACCCAGGGAAAAAAGTAACCCTATGATATATCCCTGTGCAAAATGTAGTAACAGCTATTTGGCAGTTCATCTTGAATGTGCTCACATGGCAAGTGCAGGACAGTTAGGGAATCAGGCCCAGCCACCATAGGCTCATAAAAGGCAGGTCCTGCTTGACCAGCCTGATCTGCTTCTATGACTAGGTGGTCTGACTAGTGGATGACGGAAAGACTGTGGTTGTTATCTTCCCGGACATTAGTAAAGCTTTTAACACTGCCTCCCACAGCATTCTCCTGGAGAAGCTGACAGCTCATGACTTTGACAGGTGCACTCTTGCTGGGCAAAAAAATGGCTGGAAGGCTGAGCCCAGAGTTGTGGAGAATGGAATTAAATCCAGTTGGCAGCTAGTCACAATAAGTGTTCCACAGGGCTCCATATTGGAGCCAATTATGTTCAATATCTTTATCAGTGATCTAGATGAGGGGATTGAGTGCACCCTCAGTAAGTTTGCAGACAACACCACATTGGTTGGGACTGCCTATCTGTGCAAGGATAGGAGAGCTCTTCAGAGGCATCTGGACAGGCTAGATTAATGGGCCAAGGTCAACTGCATGAGGTTTAACAAGGCCATGTGCTGGGTCCTGCACTTGTATCTCAACAACCCCATGCAATACTACAGGCTTATGGAAGAGTATCTGGAGAGATGCCTGGCAGAAAAGAACCTTTTGGTTGAGAACTGGCTGAAAATGAGCCAGCAGTGTGCTCAAAAACACTGACAGAATCCCGGTTTATCTCAGGAATGTTATGTCTAGGAGGACTAGGAAAGTGATCATCCCCCTGCACTCAACACTGGTGAGGCCCCTCACTACAAGAAAGACACTGAGGCACTGGAGTGTGTCCAAAGAGGACAATGAAACTATTGAAGAGACTAGAGCACAATTCTTATGAGGCAACTAGAATTGTTTATTCAAGGGAAGAAGTGATTGAGATGTTATCACTCTCTACAATTATCTGAAAAGAAGTTGTAGATAAGTGGGTGCCTGTCTCTTCTCCAAAGAAACTAGCAGTAGAAAGAGAGGAAATGGCCTCAAGATGCTTGAGGGGAGGTTTAGATTGCTTGTTATGAAAAATTTCTTCACCAAAAAAGTTATCAAGCATTGGAATAGGTTGCCCAGGGAGGTGGTGAAGTTACCATCCCTGAAGGTGTTTTCTGACACACATGTAGATGTTGCACTTGAGGATGTGGTTTAGTAGATATGGTGGTGTTGGATCTTTTCTAACCTTAAAGATTCTGTGATTCTATGTTATCACATACCACAGCCATTCAGAAATGGAACTCTAAGATCTGTGCTATGTTCAGGATATAAAGCCATACCTTGCGCTTCTCAGACGAATATACAATCAGAGAGTTGAAGTACATTTTTCCTATTCTAATGGCGATACAAGATGGAGAGGTCAGGGGAAGAAGGAGAAGAGAAGAAAGACCTAGTAGATGAGCAGTTAGAAAGCGTTCTGCTGACTGCACTACTGATTGAGTACTTTTAATCCAATTATTTATATTAAAATATATAAAAATGAGAATTAAAAGTCTGAAATACACCATTTCTCTAGGCAAACTTGAGTGAGAAAAAGTATAGATCCTGTTTATATTTTATACACCTTCTGAGGCAGTTTCTTTTCTATTAGTCTGAAAAAGCAAAACTAGAAGGGCTACACGTACATGGCTATATTAAGAAAAGCAATCAGGAGATTGCTATTCAATCAACATACCCAGGAGGCAGGGTAGAGAGGTTTGCATACTGCCTGGAGAGCTCCCTGGAGGAGGACTTGGGGGTGTTGTTTGACAGCCAGCTGAACATGACCCAGCAGTGTGCCCAGGTATCCAAGAAGGCCAACGGCATCCAGGAACACCATGAGTGCTGTGTGCAGTTTTGGGTCACTCACTACAGAAGGATGTTGAGGTGCTGGAGCGTGTTCAGAGAAGGTCAACAAAGCTGGTGAAGGGTCTGGAGCACAAGTCCTACAAGGAGCAGCTGAGAGAGCTGGGGCTTTTTAGTCTGGAGAAAAGGAGGCTGAGGGGAGACCTTATCGCTCTCTAAAATTACCTGCAAGGAGGGTGTAGAGAGTTGGGGGTTGGTCACTTCTCACGGGTAGCAAGCAATAGGACAAGAGGAAATGGGTTCAAACTGCACCAGAGGAGATTTAGGTTAGACATCTGGAAGAATTTCTTTACTAAAAGAGTAGTTATGCATTGGAATGGATTCTCCAGGGAAGTGGTGGAGTCACCATCCCTGGAGGTATATAAAAGGCAAATAGATGCTGTGCTGAAGGACATGGTCTAGAGATGGATTAGGCAGGGTTAAACTGTGGTCAGAGTCAAAATTAAAGTCTTTTCCAACACAAGTGATGATGTGATTCTTCAAAAAAAAAAAAAAGAAATATAGTAAAAACTTGTGTAATTCACAAGAAACAGAGGATAAATAAATTCTTCATTAGTTATTGTTCTGGCATCCAGCAGGATAGAGTTAATTTTCGCAAGAAGCTGGAAGGGGACACAGCCAGAACAGATGACTCAAACTAGCCAAAGGGACATTTGGTAGTATATGATGTCATGCTCAGTATATGAAGGGGTGAACTGGCTGGGGAGGAAGGATCACTGCTTGGGGACTAGCTGGGCATTTGTTTCTGAGCAGTGAGCAAAGTGTATTAAATATCACCGCTTTAAATAATCTCTTATTAGTAGTGGTTTTGTTAGTTTTCTCTTGCTTTGCACCTGAATTAAACTGTCCTCACTCCAACCCATGAGTTTTACATTTTTATTCTGATTCTCCTCCTCATTACACCAGGATGGAGAGAAGTGAATGAGCAGCTCCACGGAATTTAGTTGCCATCTGGGGTTAAACCATAGCAGTTATGGATGTTAGGGAAGAGTATTTCTGAGATGAGTTTATTGACTGTATTTTAGATGTGACTGAATGTTTGTTATAAGTTTGATTTCTCAGGAAAATATTGTGGACAGTAAAAATGATGAGACCAGGGGAAAAAAAAAAAAAAGAAGAGAAAAAAATTATTTAACTAATAAAATTTAGGAAACAAAAAGTATTTTAAAAGTAGCTATAAATCAGAGTCTGATACATAATAGGAAGGATATAACAGCAATCAGTATAATTAAAATCATATTATTAAACCACTTGAACAACAGTAACTTTATGAAGTGATACTCTTGTAACTTTCCAATATACAATGTTGGAAAGTACAAATTTCCTGTTCTGCTACAAGGCACAGGAATACTACTATTTCAATGCTTTGTTCATTTGTATTACTTGTTTTTCAAAGTCAGGCTAACAGTTTTGGTGGTTTTAAAAATTATTTTTTAGTGAAAATGGAATTAAGAAAAAAAGATGGAGGATTAAAAAATACAGTACTGAAATACTGTATCAAAGCTATAATCAGCTGGGAGCTGGAGCTGAACAAATTAAACTCATTCTTGGATAAACTTTCATATTTCTCCTTTTATGTGAGGTGATTGAATGTCTTCTATGCTACCTACTTGGGATCTTAGACTATATTTGGTGTCCTTGCAAAATCAGATTTTAATTAAGCTGTGTCTGAGGTAGCCCCATCATAAATTCATTACCATACCAATAATAATATTTAGCAGTATTCCTTCCTGAGAGTTCAAAACAGTTAAGAGGGTAATAATCACAAGTATTACTTTAGATGTTGGTTAAATACAGCATAAAAAGTTGAAAGTCAGAGTCAGCAGTAGAGCTGTAGATAAAATCTGGGTATACTAACCCTCAATTAATCCATAAATACTAGTTCAGATTCCCTTCCAGGGCACACAATATCATTTTATTATAAGGTCAGGGTTTTTTTTAGAAGTTTGCTTCTGAAAATAGAAGTGATTTATTGTATTAGAGAGGAATCTAACAGCTGAATATAATAACTCTGTTCCAGTGGAAGAAGTGACACTGACCCAGACACTAAAACTAAACAGAGATACAATTCTGTATTGAAGGTTGCTGATTTCTTTGCTCATTATTTTTTTTAATGTTGGATGTAAAGCAATGATATAGGAAAATAGATCCATACTACTGAATAAAATTTGGCTTGTACATAAGTAAAATGATTCCTTGTACCTAAGGAATCCATATTCTGTTTCCAGCACTGCCACAAATGTCCTGTGTGATTTAGAACTACCTTTTAGCCTCACTGAGACACAATTGGTCTGTATGTAAGAATTTCTAATGTCTTTGAGACAGAAATAGAATTGCTAAAAATTATTTGGATCAATGATTTAAAAGCTCTATGATATTTTTATCAAAAGCAGAACTTGTTTCACTTGAACAGAAACATTGCATCTATGCTATGTTATGTACTGATGCATTTTTAGTGCTGTGTGGAGATCTTGCACCTGCCTTTCAGATTTGTTGTAGTTAATAAAGATAGTATTAATATAATTTTATCAAGAATTATTTGGAAATATTTTTATTATGTGGCTGACAAACTTCAAGCTGTCTATGTGTATTATAACTTCTTGCTTTGTATGATAACACAAGAACTATTAATGTACCATGAATATCTGAATATCATTAATGCAATGGTAACAGTCTATCTACTGTAGCTATCAGTTTCTATTTTATATATTTATGACTTTTTATTCATATTAGCTTAAAATATAGGGAATATTTCTTTTTAATGTGAACAACTCTGACCATAATTATTAGTCTAAAAATATAAGATTGTATTATTCAGTTAACACAAATAAAGATTGGAGGCATAATGCATAACCCAACTAAATTTAACACAACACCAAAAGTTACTTCATGGAAAAACTAAAAAAAAGAGATTGATCAATGAAGAAGACTAATATGACCATAAAGAACTACAGCAATGAAGAAAAATAATTCAGAAAAATAAGATGCAATCTCATTAGGCAGCAGGTTTGCTAGGTATTTTCTTTGTCAAAAGGTTAGTTGAAAATTTTTCACTACATAGCTCCTTTTTCTCTGGAAGATTTGCCGTTGGTGTAATTGGCATTGGTAATAATAGCACCATTGGTAATAACAGCAGTTCTTAATGCTAAATGTAAAATACAACAAAGCTATATTATGTCTTTGCAAGGTGAGTACTTGTGCTAATGAATATATATATATAAAATTTATGTTTTTTCAGACTACACGTCTTTAGTATTCTTTAAAATTGACTTCTAAGAGGCTTTTCAATGAAAGCGAAGAAAGACTTTCTCTTTGAAGGAGTATTATATACTCCAAGACAAATATGGTTTAAAGAACAGCTTAGATTAGAAAATTTTACCCCTATATATTTACAAATGTTGGAGATGCTGAATAAATAAGTAGATGCAGTGTTGAAAATTTACAGCTCTAGGCTGTATTTTTGAGAATCATGCTAATTATCTTAGAAGTAATTAGAACTAATAAAAACCACCACTTTGAGGTTTTTCTTAATTTTATGAGGAAGATTAGAAGTTTAAGGTAAGTTTGTTCTCAGGTTTAAAGAAAAAGTCAAACAAATATTTAAGGTTGCTGGAGCTTTCTTAAAGCTCCTGGTCAGGAGCTTTTTTTTTTTTCTCACTGGTCAGGAGTGTGTTCATTCACTTCCTAGCAAACCCAGTACGTATTGTATTAAAAGGTTAAAAATATTACTAGCTCTTACTTTGCTGAACAATTCTTAGAAAAAACTTCCAGGAAAGATTCAGTTCTGATTATTTATGTACACAGAGTCAATATAACAAAAAACAATAAAAGATTTTATAGCTTACTAAATCTTATTAATATGCCTAACAGTACTACAACAACTGATAGACAATTTTTACTGTTTCCATCCTGAATACATAAATAGTAATCCCAAACAAAATGGAAATATATTTTGTGGCTTTAAATTTATGATGGCTGTTGAAAAGCACTAATGAAATTTGATCTGTTAAGAGATGATAAAAAGGGGAGAAGTTTAGCTCCTTATCAGACAATTTTGTGTCTGTAAATTGTAAGGTAGGCTTTGTTTTAATTAGTGAACTGACATATTACTATTCTAAAGTTTCTTCATCACTTTTACAGTACCTCAAAAGGTGATAACTAGAAATATAGATTCTGCATGATTGTAGATTTAGCATTTTATACTTTCCCAATGTGAACAACGAGCTTCAAGAGTGAGCAGCTCACTTGCATTTTAACTAAAGGCCTTGGGATATAAATGTAAATCCTCTAAATACTAGTAGTAGATGCTTTGTTAGGCAATAAAAATTTCTGCACAAAATCATCGTGAACAGTAATACCCTCCCTAACCCTAACAGGATAATCTCCAGAAACGACCTTCAAGTTTGTCTCCCACTTGCCTCTAGCCATTATCTAAGAGAACTCCTAAGGTAGCTGGCAAATGTGGAGGTATAGTATTTAGCCAAGGAACAAGAGTAAGCAACTTTGTGACAGACAAATATATTCTTTGGGAACAGAAGAATTTTTCAGGTGAGGGATTTTTCTTCTGCATCTTTTAAAGTATATTTTGTTACTTTGACAAGTGACTTTAGAAGGGGCCAGTAAGTAATACTGGGATTCAATGATCCCCCTTTCCTCGGTTCAAATCCTCTGGTCTACATTCAGTCTGAATACAGATTATTCGTACATCCGCTAAACCTTTCCAAGAAGCTTTAAGAGGATATTTACTCACAGAAAAATACAGTGTTGCATGCATTCATCCCCCACACTTTCTTTCGGAAGCTCTAACCCTTTCCTACCCTATAAACTTTTCCTCAGTGTCAGTTTTTACCATCAGTAGCTCCAAGATCACAGAAATTTTGCCCTTGACAAGATAAACAAATATTTTTATCATTGTTAGATTCATGTCTGCTGCAAAATTAAAAGCTGTAGACAGCAAATAGTTACATGCACAATAGAAGTTTGTTACTGATTCTGAAAACTACTTGATCCTTTCCCAAATTAAAATAAAATAATAATGCATAGAGTAATTGGAATAAACACTGGTTATTTTATAATATTTAATTATATATTTTAAAAAATAATATCCAGCTGACATACAGATTTCCTTGGAAACATTGGGAACTAGCCTTTACACTAGGTGTTTGGAGTCATAACCAGCCGTATGGGGCTTTTATTGAAGCAGCTGTTTCCAAGGGACTATTTCGCACAGTTGAAAAATTAGCCCACTAAGCTAGACCTTAGCCTCTTTCCAGCTGAATCAATGACAACTTTAAAAACATGCTAAATATTTTCTTCTTCTGTAGTCAGTACAGGATTAATTACAAAAGTAATTTTCTGTGCTTAAGAAGGAATAGGAAAATTTGAGTTTAAATGAAGAAACAAAATGTAGTTCTTGTTTTGAAAGAAACACGCCCATTGCAAAAAGAATGGTTTTGTTCTCATCTTGCATCAAAACTCCCTTTATTTTCACAATAAATTCACTGTCTTTGAAATGGACATTCTTCAAGGCAGAAGTAGCAGATTTTACTGTTTGCAACCATGACTTGGAGGAGACTAATACTCTTGATAAAATCACTTAGCAATTTATTGAGTTCTCACATTGCACAAAAGAAAAAGTTTATAGAGGTTCATATAGTAAGTTTTATAGGTTACAAATAAAACCATCAAATAATATCTGGGTTTTATAAGTTCTTTCATTTAGAGTTGGAATGAAGGGCAAAATAAAAAGGTTTATGTGCAAAATTAAGTTTTCACAGAACAGAACAACGCGTTGAATTCAATCCTANATATCAATGGTTGGATAAATAAAAGGAAAAATACCCTGCCTTAAAATAAAACTTTAGAAAGAAAACACAAGCAACTCTGGAACTGCATTGAGTATTTTGATACCTGAAACCTTTATCTTCTTTAAGCTGGTTAAGATTTTAGTGAACTAGAAAATAAGAAGAAAGCTCATGCTAAACCAAGGGAACATTGATCATTAGACAATTCTGAATTGTATCTGAGCTTGCTAATCAAGCAAAAAGAACTTTTTAAAAACTTCAGAGAGAAATGATTGCTCATTATCACAGGAAGAAACGATTTTTCATCTGTTCAGAGTGCATTAGGCTTGGGAGCTGATCAGTCACCATATACTTGAGAAATATGAGCATAATATGCAGTATTAAAACTAAATAAAATTTCAACAAATATTATTATTTTATATTGAATATTGACTATGAATATAGCTATTTCATATTCATACGAAATAGTATATTAGCCCACAGAGACTGTGGAGACATTCAAGACCAATCTGGATGTGTTCCTGTGTGATCTAATCTAGGTGATTCTGATCAGTCAGGGGGGTTGGACTAGATGATCTTTTGGTGTCCCTTCCAGACCCTAATATATTATGATTCTGTTAAGTAAACCCTTTTATGTCATTTGGAGGCAGTCAATAAGAGTGTATGGACTTGCTGACAGCTTGGTATAGCACACTTTCTCCCGGCCTATTGTCAGTAAAGTATATTAGTGATTCTCTCAATTTCTCTAGTCTACAAAGCATCAGATCTCTACTTTAGGTATGCCAGGTAACATAAATAACTTTTGTCTCTTAATATTTACTAACTTGCGGAGTACAAGGGATCACTGAATACACTGCAAGTCTGCTATTCAATGGAACACGGTGCTTACAACAAGTCATATCATTACACTGACAAATGGCCTCATGTCTTTATTAGTAGTTCAGACAAGGCAGAAAAATGGTTGTGCTTTAGGGAACAAAATAAACAACTATCTTAAACCATCTAGGTGACAGTAGAAAGTTCAGTCTGATGTGTTATAGTTAGATTTTTTTTTTTTCACAGAATTTATTTATTTTTCACAGAATGTTAGGAGTTGCAAAGGACCTCAAACAATCATGTAGTTCAACCTCACTGCCTGAACAGGGCCACCTAGATCAAGTCACACAAGAACGTGTCCAAACTGGTCTTGAGTGTCTCCAGAGAAAGAGACTCCACAACCTCTCTGGGCTGCCTGTTCCAGTGCTCTGTCACTCTCACAGTGAAAAAGTTCTTCCTTATATTCATATGGAACTCTCATTAAATCTCATTAAACTTCTCCCTGCCCAGCTCTCCAGCCTATCTAAATCTTGTTGAATGGCAGCACAACCTTCTGTTGTGTCAGCCACCCCTCCCAGCTTTGTGTCATCAGCAAACTTGCTTCCCTCGTCCAGGTCATCAATGCATATATTGAACAGTACTGGTCCCAGTACCAACCCCTGGGGGACTCCACTAGTTACAGGCCTCCAGCCAGACTGATCCATTAATGACAATGTTCTGGCTTCTTCCTTTCAAACAGCTCTCAATCCACCTCACTAAATTTGCAAAATGGATACCAAAATATTAGGCACTGTGTCATCTTTTGCTCAATCCAGAGTCCAAAAGGGTGTCCAAATGCATCTATTGGGGGGG
>VXBZ01000903.1:31038-48271 GCA_013399135.1 Heliornis fulica
CTTCTCATTATCTGACTCTGTTTTTTGTGTCTTTCTGTAGTGTAGTGTAATAAAGTAGAGAGTTTTCTTCTGTGTTGAGTCTGTTCTGCCTGTGACACTAATTTCAGAATGATCTCCCCCTGTCCTTATCTTGACACCAAAGCCTCTCAATATATATTTTCTCCCCTGTCCAGCTAAGAGAGGAGTGACAGAGCACCTTTCACTGGAGTCCGGCCTCCAGACAGGGTCAAGTCACCACATTTTTATTTTTTTTTTAAATGCAGACCATCAGTCTGGTGGCAAACTGTGAGGAAAAAAAAAAAATCTAACAGAACTGCCTGAATACTGTATTTGGATGAATGGTAATATATATATTTATATTTTTTTAAAAGCATAGACTAAAAAGTCTTTAAAACATAATTTTTTAAAATTTTCTTTCTTTGTCACCATCCATGTCATAAAAATATTGACCTGTTAAACAGCATTTTGACAAAGGGGGCAACACACCATAACTACTGATAACTCACACACACCACAAACATTTCCATCTTCCTTCCAAAACCAGATAATACCTAAATGCATATTTACTTGAAATTAAACAATGTATTCATAGAAAAGCATTGGTTCTGTCATCCTGTGTCATGATAAAACTAGTTTATAAGACTGTACCAGCAAATTTTTTATTAAAAATGTCAATGCTTTAAAAATTCTCCTTTCTTTTCACCTTATTTATTTAAACTAAAATAGAAAGAGAACTTCAGAAAACAAACAGAAAATCCTAAACCCACTCTCTCCTATTCTACAAAATGTACAAACACAGTGCTCAGTGAATCTTGTGTTCTAACATGACATAATCGTGGTTCTCACTATTGTGTTCTAACCACTGTAAAAGAGCTACAGGGGTATGATGACCCAGTGTAGAGTGTTTTTCTCTATAATAAAAAATTTGGCAAAGAAAATAGGGTTGCATACTAAATCAGGTGATAAAAAGGACAACCAAATTTTCATCTGTTGGAAAATTAGCATAGTTTCACTGGAGACAAAGGAACCTATTTATATTACCTGAAGATTTCGCTATTATTTGATGTTCAGTGAGCTCAGTGATGAAAGAGCTGTAAGGCAAACAGTAAAACAGATGAGACAAAGAAGAAGAAAGGCACAAGAAAGCAATTCTGATCGTGCAGATCATCTCTTCCTCTAGAAACCCCAGAAAGCACAAAGAGGCCACACATCCATTGGAAACACCTAGCATACTTGCTGAAAACTCACTTCACCTCATTATAGTCCTTCCTGAGGCTCTTCTGACTCTCTCATTCCAAGTCATATAGTGGAACAATTATCTAAGCATATAACTGCACCACGATCTGAACCTTGCTTTGGGCCCTAGTTGCTGCTGCAGTTCAAGCCATAGTAATTAAGGTAATCACAATTTTTAAAAATGTTTTTGAGATAAGCCTGAATTATCTGAGTTTCTGCTTTACATAGTCTGGATTTTTTATGCTAACTAGTCTTCTGAAAGAATATTTGCTAGGCCACAGAAAAATGCATGCAGCACTCTTGTTAAAAATAAACAATATACTTATAAGAGAATAATTTTAAAGTTGCAAATACTGATATAAAAGGTCCCAAATCAAAAGCCATTAGTTTGCTTTATAATGTATTTATTTCCATTTAATGAAATTAGCCACTAGAGTAGGACTTACCATACTAAGGGAAATTTGGGGATGTCTACCTACATTACATGCAGGTAGTCAAATCAGCTTTGCCCACAGCTGGAGCTGGCAGATGAGGTTTATTAGTACAACCCAGCTGCTCATTAATGTTCCCAAAGGCAGCTCAGAATGGAGGTAGTTTATTTCCATTTTATGACCAGTGATAATATAATGCAAGCAAGTTACTCTCAATGTCTGTGATTATAATGTTTTCTATTGATCAATTAATGCATGTTTGAGTCCCACATACCCAGTCACAATGTTTAAAACTTAATTTAACACTTCAAGAAGCATATTCCTTAGTATAAATGATTTGTTTTAGATTGGAAATACACAAATGCTGATTCTGTCACACACCTGTTATTTCTAGAGACAGATGTACATTAGTCTTCCAACTGTTTTCTTTGGAATTCATATATTCATTTGCTATGAGAAATTAAGATACTTAAATATCTAAATCCAGTGTGGTTTTCCTGCACAGGTCCCTTCCCATAGCAGGGAGTTGGAACTAGATGACCCTTAAGGCCCCTCCCAAGCCAAACCGTTCTATGATTCTGTAAAAGATTCTATGATCAAAAACTTATTTAAACAAATTAAAGCTTATTATGTTAATTTAGTTTTTAAGTAGAGATGTGGTCATACCTAGTATTAGACCCTATTGGGGAGAAAAATCTTACTCCTGCGAACTATTGCCATTACCTCAGGGGCAATAGGCCTTATTCTGGGGAACACATCACTAAACTGGTAAAATCAATTGTGTAGCAGAACAAAACCATTTGCTCTCTGCAGTTTCCTTATGAAAATAAGAACAGGTTTGGCTAAGAAAGTCCTACTGTTCATGGTGGTTCTTCTCTTAATGGAAATCATAGCAGGTTGTGTGGGGGGGTTCAGCGAGGGAACGAACGCAGGCAATCAATATGATTGATAAAGCATTGTTCACTTTATGGGTATTAGTATAGCTCTTTTATACAGGTACAAGCAAGGGTTAGTATATTTGGCACTACATGATTGGCTGCATATATATCTCTCTAGGCATATATATCTCTCTAGGCTATGACTGGTTAAGCACTACATAGGTTAGTATCTTCCGTTATGGCTTGTTTACAACCTATCTGGGGGCCCAGGTCCAGATGTTCAGCCTCCTGTTTTCATCTAGTGTTCATCCACAAGGTCACGTGGACCTGATAACATACATATCATTCCACTCACTCAGCACTTCGCTTCAGGCCAGAGATACTCTTCAGCATCGTGGCCTTGTGCTGCTAGCCATCCCCCAACAAGGTTGATACAGAATCAAACTGCAGTTATACATCTATGTTTCTCGCTATTCCCACAAGGGAAACAATCTAATCACTGATGTAAATACAAGAATGGCATAAAAGCATTTAGGACAAGATCAGAGACTGCAACACACATAAAAATCCAAGGCATATTTGTATTTAATATACACTTCTCAGCCTCTTGTAGGTATTTTAATGAACCTTCTTTAGCATTATTAAATCTTGTTTTGAACCATCTCTCTGTGGCTCCTTCCCTAGCAGTGTCACCCATTCAGACTTGCTTCCCAGAGACGTTATCGAAGTCAAAATGATAAACCAGAAATAAATAAAAGAAAATTACGCTAAAATTTTAAAGCACTTTTTGAAGACTTACTTTTGTTCACTTATTCAGATAGTGTTTGGATCAGACTGCTGTGAGCATCACCACACTGAAGCTTTGGCTCTCTCAGTCTTGCCCTGCTCTGTGCCAACCTACCTTTGTTTGCCTAGCCAGGTACCTTGCTGATCCTTACCTGCTTACTTAGTTTCTTGGCAGAACCTTGAATTTTCCCCATTACTGTGAACTAAAACATCAGGGTGTTATCAACAGTATTCTCATCCTAACTCCCAAACACAGCACTGTACCAGCTAAGTTAATTATGAGAGACCAAGGCATAGCTTAAATCTGCTCTTAAAAAGAATAAGATACACACTGGGAATTATGGTTTCTTCCCATATACATTTCTCATAAATTTTGCTTTTAACACCTTGCTCTCTAAAATTGTTTAACTACAAAAGACTTTTTAAGTTGGTTTTATTTTTTTTCTCTCTGATTTAGAATATGTACTTCAGATAGCACATGAACTCAATTGCTCCTATTATCCTAGAATGAAGCAATGACTATTTTAATGATGTCATACACTTTTGTCATATATATAAAACCCATATATTTATGTACTTTGATGTAATGATTTTTTCCAGCAATACTGTTTTCAAATGTGAAGGGAAACCTGAAGGCATTAACATCTTTAAGAACAGAACTGGATATGTTATTCTGCTACCCTGAACTTGCCTGTAAGTTTATTATATTGCCGGAGCCCGCTTTTACGGCGCGGACTGGGGTGAAAGTACACATCAAAGTGGTGCAGATTCAAATCCGTTTATTTCCCCTCTCACACATCTTTATATACCCTTTGGTCCCAGTGTCCGGGAACATCCGACAAGAGTGAACTTATCATTGGTTATAGTTTTCCGATTATGCAACAAATACTCAGTCCTGATTGGTTAACGCATAAAGCCCGCGAATCTCAATCTTCTCGGTCACTCCCCTTGTAGTTTCTTTGTTCCTAGGCTCTGAGGCAAGGTCAGGATCCCTTGCACGTGGCCAGGGCCCCAACATTCTAATATTCTAAAATCTGTGAATGACATAACATATCTCTTCAAAATAAAGACTTTTACTCAGTATGGCAAATAAAACAGAATACGTCTGCCAATTTCTCCATTAAAGTCTTGCTGATAGGTTTTATTCAAATTACATCAAACTTCAAATATTCCATGAGCATGAGCATGCATAGAAATAAAAGATTAATTAAAGATGCATTTGAACTGACACTATGGTGGAATTGTAAAGATCACTGTAATATTCCATACAATTCAATATTCTTTCTGTATCTTCAAACCTCAATTTCCAGAGTAGATGCAATGTTTGCTATAACCCTGATCAGAATTCTAAGTGGTACTCCTTCCACAGAACCTAGAAACTTAAAATAATTACTAGGTATTTCAACAGTTTTAACCTAAAGCATACAGGAATAGGTTCTGTGTTCATCCTATTGTGCCTGTAAGAAATCAATCGCAAAATTATATAAGATGGCTTTCATTTTCTGAATTATAAAGCCTGCCAAGATACTAGACAAAACTATTTATATTTTTCTTTATTTCTGCATATGTATTGGTTTTCTTGATTTTGAGAGGGAGAAGGAATCATAACAAGAGTACTATATTTTGTCTATTAAATACATCCCACTGGAATTCTTAGCAAAAGGATAATTTTGACATATTACTTTGTTAAGGACATGACATTTTCAGTACAGCTTTTTGATATGAAGCTCAGGAAAGTTCAGATTAACTTGATATTAAAAACTAATCACCATTTCAAAATGGAATTGGTAGCATGGAAATGAGAGGCCTATTCCCTTCACGCTATTCTTTAATCAGAAGTATTCCCTAGAATTTTGAAGATCATGACACTTGCCACTTTTAGCAGCATGAGTAATGTGAACTGCTTGGAATATAAATGCAAACTGACCAGTTCAAGCACATCAGGAAAGTTTGTAATTTGTAGTTAAACTGACAGTGAGATAGGCTAGAGAACATTTCATAACATTACATACACCGGTGGATGCAATTAACAATGGATTAAAATACAGATATTTTAACTTCTGAAAATTACTAGGAAACAATCACTATTTAACTAAAGCAGTTAGAGAACATTTGAATAGCAGGAACCTTGGAAAAAAAAACTTGTTTTCCCAGGAAGGGGTGGGGAATATTCTATTTTATAAATGCTTTTAAATCATAACCTAGAAAACTTGCCTAAGAGTAAGGGCCTGCAGGCAAAATAATTTCAACTGTGTTGATTTAGTGTCAGTGTAGTTATATCCCAGCTTTTGAGAAAGACTAGAAAACCAATCATACAAGATTGCTAGGCAATTAAAAGTATTCAAGGATATGGCTAAGTCAAGAAAAAGATCCTTACAAGTTGGAAATGTGGGTTAGAGAAAAGAACAAGTCAAGGGTCAAACAAACAGTATAGGGTACACTGAATAGGAATAGTAAAAGAGGTTTCTACATGTAATAATTCTTAAAAAATAACTTATCTTCAAAATAAGGAGAAGGAGAAATATTATATCCTGTATCGTAACCAGAGAGATATAAAGCAGATCAAAATCTGTCTGAAAATAGAAATCTGGATAAGAATGTGTGCAAAACTGTCTCACAAATATTAATACGAGAAAATTATAATAATTTCCAAATCAATGAGGCATGAATGCAAGAGTGCACAGTGCTAGAAGCTATAAGAAGGAAGATTAATTTATAACATAAAAAATGAGTATGTTTCAAGCATGTGACAATCATTTTAACACATATATTTGAAAAACAGCTAAAGGCAAGACCTCGTACCTTCTTTCTGTATCTGAATGAGTGAAGCGTTAGCCCATTACTCAGTCACATAGTATGAACCAGTAGTATAGACTTTTTTAAAATACCTTGTGTTATCTTTAAGCTGATGACTAGCTAAGAAAGTACAAAAAAAAACCCCCAAAATTAGCTTTGATATGTTGAAAATATTGAAACCCTTAAGATATTATATTTACAATAATTCTGAAATTATGTCCCTAATTTAGAAAATAATAATTTTAAAATGTAAGAAAATAGATATTAACAGTTATGGAAGGAAACCTATGAAGAAATTCAAAATATCAAAGTTATGTAAAATTTAGGTATGTGCTTTAAAATTATGGTAAGGGAAAATCTTTTAACTTTCTTCCTAAGGGTAGGATGTCTATAGAATATAATAAAAAATTAGTTACATTTTACAAAACTCTAATTGGTCCTCTAAGCAACTAAGAGTGAATTGTTGAATCCACCAAATGGCAAAACTAAATAAAAGTATCAACCAAAGTTAACAGGATTATTTACCAGTACACAGCACAACACTGAGAGTGTTGCAGTATCTTAGTAACAGCAGAAATAAAATTTAAAACACCCTAAATTTTAAATGCTAAACCTGGTTTGTAGAAAAAAAAAGCCTTTATTAATCAGTATTTGATTAAGAAATTAGGAGATATTAGTGGTAATTTATGCTTAAAATGATTTTTATACTACCCAATTTTGTATTTATCAAATAACCAATGAAAATTAATCAGAACAGTCCTACCTACTCTAAAAGACACAGACACAGAAAAATTTCAATAGATAGATAGATAGATAGATAGACAGACAGACAGACAGACAGACAGACTGCAAGGACAAAAGCCAAATTGGTAAAAAACAAACAAGTTGAATGTACAAATATGAACAAGACATTCCATTATTCCTTGTGAGGCAAAATAGAGAAAGGATAAAGGTACTGAAAGCATCATTGGGTGGTAAGCTATATTTCAGGGCTAACCAAAATGCAGACAGCTTGCAGCAGGATTTAAAACTCTCAGTCAGAGGAAATGTTCCATGGATCTAGAGAGATAAATAGTCGAATTAGGTTACATATTACTGCTGATTTACACAGATGACCGAGACAGAGAAACCAAATACAAAGCTTTTAAGTTTGTTCATGGTAGAATAAATTAACCAGCAAGCTGAACTGTGAAAAAAAATGGATTGCTAATACATAAGAGATGAATCTTGGGAATTTATATTGTACAGTAAGAGTTTATGACTTTGGTTTAATAGCCTACTTCTCTCTAAATATTCCAGACAACATGGAATAATGGAAAGACTTAAAAAAAATCAAGCACTATTTTATAAGAAATACCCAGCTATATGGACATAATGGAGGTCCAGGTAGCTTAAGATAGCAACAACAAAAAAAAAATTATGCTTGTTATGTATGTTTTCTGTATTTCTTGCAGTAGCCAAATCTAAAACAATTTCACTACTCCTTTATTTATGTTAACTGAAATAGTTATGATATCCAAAGCTTTCTCAGAAGTAAAGTCTGAGTTCACTTACAAACTACCAATAAAGAAAAAATAAAATCATATAGATATTTGGTGAGAGAACTAATATTAATTTTATCTAAATTCAATTCAGTTTTTCACCAAGAAATCCTAGAAACTTCTTGGATTTCCTATACAAAAGTATCTTTTCCCTCCCAGCAGTCCTTGGATTAGCTGAAGACACCTATGAGGAATGGTACCTGCAGATGGAAGGCTTTGGTGTTTGTTCGCCTCCCTCAGTCAGGAGGGTAAGTAGCGGCACATCTTGAGCCAACATCCCTCTAGTGACTCTTCCCTGATACCTTGACTTTGAGACTCAGAACTGGCACATACTTGGTCATTAAATCTTCAGCAGCACACTGATACATGATAAAAAAATATAACTGAACATAACACATATATAATATTTTCTGCACCTACAAACCAAATTCAGATTTCAAATAACTGAATCATTTCTTTAAAGAAGGGCTGACACAATGATATTTATATACAGTAGAAGCAGAAAATCCTTAGAATTGTAGGAAATACAGAATTTTCTGTAGCTTTATGTAAAGCAAGGACAGACTTGAAAATTATAATTAATATTCCTGGTGTGTAAAAGACCCAAAAAAACCCGCACAACAAAAAGCAGGCTCAGGTCTCTTAAGGACAACAGAAAGAAGACTCGGCTTCGTGCAGATGCCTTGAATGGCAGGAATTTATTTTTTTTTCTTTTTTAAAGTTACATCTCACAGGGTTAATTGTTTCAGCAGCACCTGGGGAAAATGTACAGGCATTGCTTAATCTGAAATCCAATAGGGAAAGAAGTTATAGAATCTGTCTCTCTTCAGTAACTAATGAATATATAAATTGCCAAGCACACAAATAAATAGTCTGGGGAAAGTTCTTCTCTCCAAATTGAATATTATCTTAAATAGTGTGTCCTGGTGTGGGATTATTTTCGACAGACTTATGTGGTTTACTGTTTAAAACATGATTTGCTTGTAGTTTATTTTAATACCAATAAAGCTTTTGATTTTGCAAAACACTTTGAAATCTCTTAATTAAAAAACATTCTAGGAAAGTCAGGTGCTATTATCATTACTATTGTGTCTGAAATTTAAGTGACAGAAGTTCACTAAGAATTATACATTTTAACAAATTAACAGTAAGAAGCAGAATAATAGGGAACATTTGGCAAGGACTTCTATTCTATTCTATTCTATTCTATTCTATTCTATTCTATTCTATTCTATTCTATTCTATTCTATTCTATTCCAATTTACTCGGGGAGAGAATGGGAAGAGAAATAAGTAAGGAACTCTGATGGTGCTTTCCTCACCGCTTAAGAATGCTATGCCTTTTTGTAGATAATTTTTCAGCTGCATATATGATTAATTGTTAAGATAAAGTATGCAAATTAAGTAAGATTTCTGGTTTAAAAGTCACTTGTAGTTATTTCATGTGAACATACTTGTACTGCAGCCATTCTGGAAAAGACCTAGAGAAAAAGATCTTTACAAATATGAATTGATATGGCAAGACCTCATTTTAATTTAAGCAAGATGAAATCATCATAAGACTGCAATTAATAGCCTTCAGATTATCAAAAACCAAAAAGTAATGATGTAAGCCTTACCTCTTTTTTTCACTTTACTAACACAATTTGTTTGTATGAAAGAATGTGTATATCTTCTAGTCTTTAGATCAGATTCTTAATTCATTTTTCTGAGAAATGTTAACAATGTGTTTTATCCAACTGGTGAGATTAAGCTCTTACTGCTGTAAGATATAGGTTATAAAATGAATATAAATAATGATGGAATGGTCTGCAATCAAAGTGAGAGGCTATGAGAAGTATAGTAATGTTCTCTGTTCAGAAATCTAATAGTCGGAAAAACAGTATGGCAAGGTATTAGAGAGTCCCATAAGGTAGGAAATAGCTGGATAAGTAATATGAATTTAGTAAATCCTTTGGCCGAGACAGTTTAATGTTGCCCAGTGTTAATAACAAGCCTCATGCTTTTAAAACAATAATTAACCATACTGAATCTCGAAATTTGACAGGTTTTGTCCAGACTTGTTTGATATGTAACATATATTAGCTTGTTGTTTTTTATGTATTTCAAAATTATTGAAGAAAATTCTGCTGTGGTGTCAACTGGCTTTATAATGAGATGAGTATTGCCCAGGTTGTGCTAGCTGTTTTGGCAGAATAGTCAAGCCTATTGCTTGTGTTGTGATTTTGATCTTTTAAAGGCATTTTATCTAGATGCCTTAAATTTTAATTATTGCTTTTGCAATTACATTTTTCTAATCCTATAATAAAGTATATTATATTAAAAAAAACAAACCATGAGAAAAAGACTAACGAGTGTATGTAATCTAAGTGTAAGTAAACCACATGGATCAAAAGTGAATGTAGTATATAAAACATTAGCAATTACAGGGTTGAGAAGTACAACAATAAGCCTGAGCAATAGCCCTCAGGACTGAAGCAGTAGAAACTCATTGTCAACATAGTGCTTGTTCCAGCAACAAACTAAGGATGCTGACAACTTGCCATAACAACATATAAGTAGTGTGGGTATTACATCAGACAAAGTAATATAGGATAAAAAGTCAGTATATGTCAATTTTCATTCTATTATTTAGAGGAATTAGTGGTAATTAGGTGAACTGGACTATGTTACATTAACATCTTTAATTTGACTTAAAAATAACTATTTTGATCTACTCACTAGAAGTAGTAGTAAATTATCTTCAATCATCAGCTGCACATAAGAAATATGTGCAAGTAACAAACTGAAATTGTCCCATGACTAAAAGACAGAAGAAAGAAATCCTGAAAGTCACATGCAACTAAAACCATGGGAGCTGAAGTCTTCAGTGCCTTTTCAGACTCTGAAGTTGACTTAATTTCTTTAAATTATGATTATTATTTTTAACCCAGGAAAACAGTGACTAACTTTTTTCCTATTGAATCCTAATTTTCTTTTTTGAAAAATTTATATCTTCTGTATGTGTGGCTTATTTACTATGTCTATCAAGCCAAAAGCATGGATCATGGACCAAGGTCCCATTATTCTAAGGACTGTACATACGCATAGTAAAAAGATTGGACTTAGGCCGTAGATTTGTCCAGTGTGACTCTGGAAACCTAGTAGTATTTGTGTATTATTAACTGACACCACACACATATGTATGTAAATAGATATTAAAAGTCCACAGTTGCAGTTTCCTGCTCCAGACTTTAGGCCTTTGAGTTTTATACTATCAGATTAAAATGGCTTCTCTAGCACAGGACCAGAGAAGATCCCTGACAGTATATACCTGAATTACCAAGTAAAGTCAATCCCAAAAAAAATCTAACCCAGACTGGTGATCAGTTTAGCACTCACCTCAGTCAGAAGAGTAAGCAACATAAATAATTTTGTTGTTTCTCAGATAAATCAATAGGGAATACACTTGTAAAATAACACAGTTATAAGGAGAATATGAATTAATTACATCAAATAACAGTTCTCCGACATTTAGATGCAATTTTTGTCCTAAAAACCTGCATGTCCTCTCCTCTGTCTCAGCAGATTACCTTCCTTAGTCCAATGATCCAGATTAGGACATAAATCTGTCTCATTTTGGAAACATAACTCTAAAATCCATGTTAGCTAGCACTTGTTTTACACACAAATTGCAAGTCTTTGAGTTTACCCTATTCCTGATTTTTTGTTTTCATCAATTTTTTTATGGTGCCTGTTCATTCTTTAGCTATGAAAAAGCAGTGTTTAAACTGGAGCCAAAGGCAGAATTATAACTGAAATACACCCTGAACCATTTCTGTCTGTATGATTTCTTCAACATGTGATTCCACTGCACTACATATCTTGGCATGCTCGTCAATCTGCCCCTGTTTGAAGTTAACATTCCCTTGGGAAAATGAAAATATCATTATGGAAATTGCCTGAGTGAGCTGTTCTGTCTCACTGTTTTCACAAGCAGTCAATCTGGAAGTACTAATGCTAGGAATCAGAGCAGAATCTTTTTTTTTAAGAGTAAAAAAAATAATAAAATTGAGATACAATGAGATGATTAGGTCAAGTAAACAGAAATGTAGTGTGTATTTTAAAATAATGTATCATATTTTCCTGGCACATTGTCTTACTTGTTTAGTATCATTAGATTTCTAACAGTTGCAAGTGATCACAATCACAGACTTAATCTGGTGAAGAAGCTGCTCTAAAGAGTTCATATATTCCATTCAACTATTTTAAATTGTTATGACTATGTGATAAAACATTCTAAAATTAGAAAAGTCAAATAAAGAAATATTAATCTTAAAATTCAAATTGCCTTGATAATCTTATTTCAGAGCTCTTCTAATATATTTTCTCTGATATTGCTATATTTTTGTCTACTCTCTTTCTTCAATCAGCCATTAGTATTGTTTACTTCCAGCAGATAGTTAATATTTTTTATTCTGGCTTTCTTTCAACTTTATTGTTCAAAGTATAGTCTTAGTGTCTATTTACTGGATGTTACTTAAACACTGTTCTGAAAACAAGACACAGATTATCAAATATCTTCAAAGCTGTTCCGTAATTTTCTAAGCAGTCCAGTATTTTTGAGAGTTTAAAGATGTATTTGGGATGTGAGGAATTTTATTTCATAGCCAAAGGGCCAAAATAGAGGAAGATAAAGATTGAAAGACTGCTAGGTTTTGGTCAGAAGGCACCTGGAATCTCCTATGTCTCCTCCTAAGTAATTAGCACTTGATATGTTCAAGGCATATGTCCTTTGGTTTTTAAGTGCTATTGTGAATATACAGAAATTTCGACAAATTGATCTTCTCAGTGGCGACCAGCAATAGGACAAGGATCGATGGGTCCAAGCTGGAGCATATTTCACATGGAGGAAATTCCATGTGAATGTAAGGAAAAACTATTTCACTATGAGGGTGACAGAGCACTGGAACAGGCTGCCCAGAGAGGTTCTGGAGTCTCCTTCTCTGGAGACATTCAAGACCAATCTGGACATGTTCCTGTGCGGTTTAATCTAAGTGATCCTGCTCAGGCAGCAGGGTTGGACTAGATGATCTTTCAAAGACCCTTCCAATATTCTGTGATTCTCAACAGCAGTACTCATTCCCTCTTTTTTTTCTGATCTTCATTCCCTGCTTTCATCCCTCTAGAAAACCCCACTAAAATATCTAAAATAAATTGTCATGTGGAATATGGCAACTGTCATTAAATTCAGTAATGAGATTCTGAATTTGTTTTACTAAACATAAATAATACATGATTTGCCGAGGTTTTGTTTCTGAATAACAGCAAAAATAATAGTAAAAAATTTAAAATGTGAAGTATAAATAGATAAAAATATATTATTTAATTAATGTCAAATTCAGGTAATAAAAAGTAATTGCATTTTTATTTTTATAACTGTTTTAAACTATTTATTTCCAAAAATCCCTTTTTCAGATTTTTTTTAAACCCTTTTTTTAATTACCTGTTTTAAAAATACTCAGTGTAAGTAAAATAATGAAAAAAAATGTGGTAGTTTTGCAATGTAGTTTCCTTAAGAAGCAGTTGGAAGCTTCTAAAGTGTCTGACAAATTAAATCCCAGCTGGGCTCCCACGGCCAAACTCCCAAACCCTGTTGCTGACAAGGACGGCCGGGCCAATCAGCGCCAGTCACAGCACCTCTGGGAATCATATTTTAGAGACAGAAGAATGCAAACAGCCACATTTTTCCACCAGAGAAGGGAGTGAGAAGATGTAAGAAACTTTGCAGGCACCCAGGTCAGTGAACTAGGGAAAGAGGAGTCTCTGAGAGAGGATTCCCTGTGGCCTCTGCAGACTACCCTAGTGGGGCAGATGCCCCTCACAGCCCATGGAGGACAAACAGACCCATCTTGCAGCCTGTGGAGAGGCATCTGGGCTAGGCAGGAGCCCGCCATGGAGTAGGTGGAGGAATAGGGAAGAATCTGTGACCTACATTGGAGCAAGCCCCTGGCAGCACCTACAGCCTGTGGAGAGAGATAAAAGGCAGGGAGAGAGAGATAGAGATATGGAGGCTTATGCTGGAGCAGGTTTGCTGGGTAGTGGTGGTGTGCACTTGTGACTCTGTGGGGGACCAGCAGTTGGGACTGAGAGACATTTTATGAGTTTATAGCAGTGACCCATACTGGGGTAGTTGATGAAGAGCTGAGGCCCTGTGTGACAGGATTTACATGGAGAAGTTCATGGAGGAATGTGGATGGGATCCCTTGCTGGTGCAGGGAAAGAGTGTGAGAAATGCTCCCACATCACCCACACCCCCACCAAGAAGAAAAACAATTCATAAAGAACTGACTGAAGTATTTTGCTGGTGACCAGAAAAGTAGAAGTACTTATTGGAATGTGCAAGACAAAGATTAGAAATTTAAACAAGAAAAGCAATGTGATGTTATGTTAAACGATTCAGCTAAAAGCCTTAGGTGATTAACACAGTTGATTTCTTGTATTAGTGTCCAGCACAGTCAGGAAAAAGCCTGAAACTTGAAAAAGCGATTTATGTTTCAGTTTTGACACAAAAATATAATTAGGGGAGGGGAAGTGAATTCAATGTTCACTTTCAGAAAAAAATTCTTCCAAAATTTCTCATTTTGATCTCTATCCTTAGTAGTATGTTTTTTGTTGTGTTGTGTCAATGTGAAAAAAGACTGAACTCTTTGACAAAGAAAAAAATCAGACATATACACAAGATACAGAATCTTAGATATATCCATATAAATTTTCTTGAATATTTGAAATGCAGAGACTTGATGGAAAGAATAAAATATCAAATTATATAACAATTTATATAGTCATCTCTGAGAAATGAGCTGCATATGGTGTCGGTAACAAAGTGTTTCATTAACTAAGTCGACATTCTTGAAAGAAACCAAATATCAATCAAAATGCTTCTATGTTCTAGTAAAACACACATTGTATGTTTCATGTATATTCAGTAACTTAAATATTTGTTTTGCTCACTATATTACCACTGAATGTGTTTTTTTTTCACTCCACCTGCATTCTGTTCAGCAGAAATATAATATTAAAATGCATAATACTTTATTTCTAAATATATATCTTCAAGACAAATAAATTCCCACTTACTTGGAGTGGTAGACAGTCATGTCAAGAGGAATATGACTGCTTTGCTACACACGAAAAAATTTTAGAAATGTCATAGAAAACTAAAAGGAATATTTAGTTGTCCAATACATTGCAGGAGCAGAGAAATGAAGTCAATATTTTTAAAATAATGCAAAGAACCTAGATGTAAAAAAAAAATATTTTAATGAATTATAGGAACATATTTTGTGATAAAAAATTCTGTATTTTGTCACAACTTCAGAAAGAAATTAAGTAAGAAGTACTACAGCCTGTAAGCACTGAAGCAACAGGTACAGGTGAAATAGTGTTACTAAGTTAAGAAAATGGGGGGAGTGGGAAGGGTTGGGGTGCTGTTCTTTTTTTTTTTTCTTTCTTTCTTTCTCCTTAACAGAGTTTATGCTAATACCAGCTTTTAGAGCTTTCAAGGACTTTAATATATTCAAGACATTATACCCTGAGCTACATTTTTTCTTAAAGTTTTGTTTGCAACAAAGCAGAAGATAGATGAAGAAAGAAAGGACGATCTGGTACTTAACAGAAAGTTTATTGTATAATTTATGTAGTAAAACTCCAAGACAGAAAACAGTACACAATATAGAAATGATACAGCAACTTTAATACAGCTTTTTGCAATACCTAGCTATCTGTTTTACTTTATTCTCCTCAGATGAGTATAATATATTCCATTAGTAATGTATATACAAAGTGTGTATTGCAAGAGATATTGCAGCTGAAAGGGTTGCTGTAAATTCTAATATGGTTATCTTAAAAAACACTATCCTATGCAAACATGTATTGCTATTTTTATGTGAAAATGAATAAGAAACTTAGTAATATGAACAGACTTTTATGTCTAATATTTTACTTTTCCCTATTGACAATTATTCTGCTGTTATTATAGTCATTTCTCATCTCCTGATTATATTACTCATTATTACCGTGTTTCAAATCGTGAAGGCATTCTTAAGGTTAAAACATCAATTTGTCCTATACATCCATTTACAATTTAGCTGGGTCATCCTGGAAATCAGCAGAAATAATTCTTGGATTTGGTAGAAAGCCTACATTAAAATTTCAGGTTTCAATAAACAACAGTTTGGAGAGGGATTCTCTGTATCCAAGAAGTTTCATGGCATTTTGCTCATCACTTCAGCACGTCTAGATTCAGAATAGTTCCTCAGTTATTCCCTTAATAGTATATTGTTTGCAAGTTTTCAGAGTGCTTAACCTTCTGTGTCCTATACTATATCTCAGAATAACCTCTGACACAGTTTTATTTGTAATATGTCATCTCACTACAAATTGATTTCTTCTTGTAACTAGTGAGCACTCACAAAAGCAAACACCAATGATTATGCTGTTTATTATTAGCAAAAGGAATATGACATAGTTTCAGCTACTGTAACTGTTGCTAACAGCTGGTAACCACTGGCAAGTGTTGACTTTTCAGTGACATCAGACACGGCACTTACTCCATGAAGTGAAAAATGGTAAGCATGAAAAAAAACCAGGTTTTGTAAACTGTAGCTACACATCATTAAAAAATGACAAATAATTTATCCCCCAACCAATATCAGTTTCTTCCATCTAGCTCAAACTGTGATTTTTGGAACCAGACTCTTTTTAATGTCACACCTACTCGCTAAATGCATGTCTATCAAAAGATCATTGACATTTTTCCAGGGGTGAGCTTTAACAGCAGTGATGTATGCGCCATATCACATGGGTCTTTTTGCTTTATTTCTGGTGCTTTTTTTTGTCCTCAAGGCAAAGAAATATTTATTAGAACCCACAAGAAGACTCTGTGAAAACAATCAAGGAAGGTTTCTAATGAGTTCTGAACATAATTTTCATTGCAAGATCAGGCAGAGTGTCTCTGCAGACATAATAAGCTAGAAATGTGTATATATAAACAAAATCGGATGTCATTAGGCCTCCAGGAGGGATTTCCTTTAATACAGTGATAAAAGTATCTTTTTTTGTTTGGTTGGGTTTTGGTGGGATTTTTTGGTGGGTTTTTTGTTGTTTTTTTTTTTTTTCTCTGAGTATATATATAAATATGTATGGGCAAATTGCCAAGAAATACCTTTTTCTTAACAATTTTTAAAATTATTAATAAAGGTAATTATGTTACCATAATACTTTGCATGTAGGTTTGGTTTTGGTTTGGTTTTTTTTTTTCTGAATAATAGTTTGCAATTGACTGAAAGATAGTTTTGCAGTATTTGCTGAACATTGGTATATTTTTTCCTATTTAGAAACAAATTTGGGATCTCACAAAAAGCAAATACATGTATATGTATGAATCCTTGTGCACATAGTATATATCTTCTAGCTGTCAGCACTTCTTCATATAGACCTAACAATACTTTCAGAAAAACAGAAATAAAACCATAGCTAAGAAAGCAAGTCATAGTTACTGTCATTGTTTTTCTTCACAGGATCTC
>VXBZ01000903.1:49516-66467 GCA_013399135.1 Heliornis fulica
ACAGTAAGCATCTGCTGTAAATGTCAGCACAGCATCTGTTTGAGAAAATGACTGTGAGACATGCAGGTAATTACTCCTAAAATTCACAGAAAGATTACATTAGAAGGATGAGTTTCCAGATGAGTTGGAGGCAGCCAAGAAGTAGCTACCAAATATACTCATGCAAACACATTACCCATCAGGAGAGGATTTTTTTTTTTAAATAAGCTATTTTTAACTTCTTTGAAGTCTATTGTCAGAGAAAGTGAAACCAAAAGGAAGCAGTCCAAATTTGCTAAGAAGGCAGAATGGTTAGAACTACAAGTAACGGTGTTTAAAGTTTTTTGAACTATCAATGAACTGTCTCAAAGCATTTTATCTTTTTTTTTTAATGAACTTAGCCTTTTCAAATCTTCTCTAATAGGCATACTGGATGTGTTGCTTTTTATAGAGTATAAATTTTATTAGTTTAATCAATTTTATGCCAAAACTTATCTAGGCTTTACTAATGCCTTCGACTGGAGTATTGAATATTTGTTCTCGCAGAGCCTGGGTACAAATGGTTACGATGGCAGCATACAATTTCATACTTACAGCTCAGTCTTTTAATCAGCTGTATTTCAGAGCTGTATGAGTAAAATAAAATTTTCTGCTGTTTTAAAACATCACAAATGCATAGGAAGATAATTACTTGCACAGCTAATAGACTGTTTTAGTATCTTATCTGTGGAGTGCTTTCTTGTTAACTTACTCAGCACAGCCCTGTCAAAGTTTAATGCTTCAGATGAAGCATATAATTTTAATCTAATGCACAGCACTACTAATATTTCAAACATTATGATATGTTCATTGAGACAGAAATAATGCCATTTTTAAAAATAAGATTTCAAAAATTACTTGGACCTCTGAAATTATGTGCCCTCCTGCCCCCCGCTTTTATCTAATTAAGCACAGGTAAGCCAACTCAGCAGTACCCATCTTGGCTAAGGAATATGTATGGTTATCCAAGCAGTAATCCGTGTTAAAATGCAAGGTTTTGAGATGGCTTTCTCTCCTCCATGCTTTATGAAACAGCCGTTATCAGGTGTTAATCTTAACCTCCAGTATGATGACCACAGATCATGATGCGGACTTCCATAAAAGCATAGAATCTGGTCATAGAAAATGACCAGTTGCATGATGCTGATTCTGAATATCCAGTTCCAAATCTTAACTCCTTTACAGGAATTCTCTGTCTTGTCAGAGAAAAGCTGTAATGTGCCTTGTCTTTACCCCTAAAGGGCTATACCAACAGAAACGAAGCTGGCTAACAGACATATATCAAGAAAGTATTTAACAACCTAAGTATTTATAATTCACTAGAGCATTAATTTGTTGTATCAAACTCATATCTTATAAATAGACAAACGGTAACGGATGATTTTTGCACCCAGATGCAAACTAAGCATTTCGATAGAACTACAAATGTCCTCCCAGCAAGCTGATATCTTTCCTGACTTTGCCTTGCATTTGATTATGCAGATCGAAGGAAAGAATGCAGCATGATGTCTACAGTGTCCTAGAGTACCATCCCTGACAGCTGTTAGCTTTCTCCTCCTCTGAGGTGCAGTTCTCTTGCATTGATAAATGTACAGAGAAGCATGTCAAAATCTAACACATACATGGGCTAGATTCATTATGTTTTCCACCTTTTGCTTCTTGACAGTTTGATCTGTACTGGAGGGACCATACAATCCACTTGCCATCCTTGTTGCCAAAGCGCATCTGTGCTGTACATTTACTCAACCCTGTAGAGATAAATGTAGCCTGTGCAATTCATAAAATAGCTGTTCTCTTGAAATAATTTGTAGAAATAAGTTTAAGTTATGCAACTGTGTAGTCATGGATATGTATAGATCTCAGACAACAGAAGTAATTGGAAAGGTAAAGTTTATCTTTTCAGCCAAATTCCTTGGAATACATTTCAAAATCTCTTAGTCTCACGAGGTTTTCCAAATTTTTTTTTTTGTTATCTGATTGCGATTGAAGCGTATTTCAAAACGCGCTGTGATAATGTGTTTCAGCCTGTATTGCATGGAAGCAGCATATGAAATTGTTACCATGCTTTATTTTTTTTTTATAAAAAGGTATTCTTACCATATGTTCCCTGTCACATGGAAGAAAACAAATGGAATGGAAAAGGGTAATAACAGCTTAGTGTTGTGGACTCACAAAACTCTGGCTTTTAACAAAAGTGAAAAGGAACACCTCTGAGTCTACACTGTGCATGATTGCACAAATCCAGCACTAGATTTTTGGGTGTGGGGTCTTGAGTTTTGTTTCTTTCCCAAAACCAGCTAGGTGATTCTTTTGAATTTTGGTTTAAACATTCTATTCCTTGAAAAGACTGATAAACATAATTTCAGTATTTTAAGTATTGACTCAATTTAAATATTTCTTCAACTTCCATAGTTTATATTTTGAGTGTACAGTGATAAGTTGTTTTGACGGAAACATAATATATATGAAATGAGGAAACACTGAAACTGAACACTAAATAAATGTTTAAACTCTTACCTTTTCGTCTCTAATACTGTAGTGGTTTGACCCTAGCTGGAGGCCAGACTCCCATCAAAGCTGCTCTATCATTCCCCTCTTAGCTATACAGGGGAGAAAATACATGTTGAGAGGCTTTGGAGTTGAGATAAGGACAGGGAGAGTTCATTCTGCAATTAGCATCACTGGCAAAACAGACTCAACACACTATAAAGGAAAGAAAACTCTCTATTGCTCTACACTACAGAAATACACAGAAACCAGAGTCAGATAATGAGAAGTACAAACAGCTCTTAAAAAAACCACACACACACCCCATCTCCTCCCTTCTTTGAAGAGCTCACTTTATTCATGATTTTCTCCTCCCTGGGATGGCACGGGGGAAAGCTGAGTAGAAATAGGGAACAGAGGCTTCAGTCAATTCCTCATGAGTTGTTCTCTGTCTTGGGAGGAGGTGTGTGTATGTGGTGCATTTCTCACACTGTTTCCTTGCACCAGAAAGGGATCTCACACACAGGAGACAGTCCTCCNCACTATAAAGGAAAGAAAACTCTCTATTGCTCTACACTACAGAAATACACAGAAACCAGAGTCAGATAATGAGAAGTACAAACAGCTCTTAAAAAAACCACACACACACCCCATCTCCTCCCTTCTTTGAAGAGTTCACTTTATTCATGATTTTCTCCTCCCTGGGATGGCACGGGGGAAAGCTGAGTAGAAATAGGGAACAGAGGCTTCAGTCAATTCCTCATGAGTTGTTCTCTGTCTTGGGAGGAGGTGTGTGTATGTGGTGCATTTCTCACACTGTTTCCTTGCACCAGAAAGGGATCTCACACACAGGAGACAGTCCTCCACGACCCTCTCCACGTGACTCCTCTCCCACAGGGCCTCGGCTCTTCACCAATTGCTCCAGCGTGGGTCACTGCTATAAACTCATAGAATGTCTCTCAGTTCCAGGCTGCTGGCCCCAACCTGGCCTTCTCTCAGCGCTTCCTCCTCCCCCGTTCACTGACCTGGGTGCCTGCAAAGTTTCTTACATCTTCTCAGTCCTTTCTCTGATGCAAAACGCAGCTGTTTGCATTCTTCTATCTCTAAAATGTGATTCCCAGAGGTGCTGTGACTGGCGCTGATTGGCCCGGCCGGCCTTGTCAGCAACAGGGTTTGGGAGTTCGGCCTTGGGACCACAGCTGGGATTGGCTTTGTTGGACCTCAAAGAAGCTTCTAGCTGCTTCTTAAAGAAGCCACACTGCAAAACCACCACAAATATCATCTGTATAATAAGGCCTGAACATGGAGGAAGCAACTGCACATTTCCTAGGAATCAGTTATACCTCAAAGTAAAAACATTAATAAAATGTAACGTTAATTTCATTTTACTATAACCATAAAACCACACATTTCAGTGAAATTAATCCTGCTGTCTTCATATAGATTTCTTTCAAGAACTTTTTCAACAAGAACTGGTATTCAGAGCTGAAATATCTCCAGTGAGACAACATGTACCAGATCAGATCTGCTGAGTGACAAAATGTAATTGAAGTATTGCCCTGGATATGTGTTAGCAAGCAACAACCAAAAAACCTGTTCCACTAACAGTGGAATCCAGCTCTCCCTTATAAGAGATGAGTCTTAACTGCACAGAATATCAGGGTACCAGTGTATTAAAGTACACACAGACAACCAACCAACCAACTACTGTTTATTCACCTTTCTGAGCTAGAGACAGCTGGAAGGAAGAGACAGTAGCAAACACATCCCTGGCTAGAAAAGCTTACTGAAGAGAGGAAGAAGAGGATTCCTGAAAGGGAAAAGGAGTGTGCCTGGGATGTACTGGTTTCTGGCCAAGGATTTATTGAATGCTGTTTGACAGATGATCAGAGTAAAGGTTTCTGTGCTTCCTTGGCACAATCCTGAGAATAAAAAAACTCTTCACTCCTGAGGAAGAGACTGTGCCTTTCTGTATTCAAGGAAGTTCCTTGACAAATACTTAAGGATAACATTTTGTGTTTGTATCACAGGTTGTGAAATTCTGTTCCTTTGAAACAAGAATGTGCTGTAACTGTAATATCCAGCTCACATCAGAATGGCAATTTGCAAATGCATGGGAGGGTCTAGTAAAGAGGTGAATTCAAATCTTTTCCTAGAGAAATTGTATATTTGCAAGTTCAACTCTTTTATCTTATCAGGCATTTATATGTGCTACTTTAAAAACATAACTTACTACTTTGACCAAGAAGGATTTCTAAAATTATCTTATGACTTTGACACATTTAAGCCATTAATGTTATTTAAATGCAAATTTTTTCACAAGCAGTATGCTTACTGAAGCTTGGTTTTCTTCCAAGTGATCCCACTGGGCCATAACGTATGCTTTAAGACCAGTCTACATTAAGACAGTTTTAGGATATGTATAATCATACTGAATAATTCCAATTCTATTTGTTTCCTTGGAGGTTTCTCAAATACTTTGATGCATTCTATTTCTCTTGCCTTTCCCTTCCTCATCAAAGTTACAATGAATTCCCGTTAGAGGCATTATAAGAATATATCCTCAGGGTTATGATTTATTCTTAGGCTGACTGACTAAAACTCAATTTTCTTCTTCTTCTATCCCCTACTATTCAGTGGGGATTTAGAAATGCTTGGTCTAATTGCTTTAGTTTCAAATGGAATTTAGGATCCATAACATCCCAGTACCTAATTTTTAACACTGGTCCCATGGATGGAATCATAACATAAATATCCCTGTGTGAATCATTAGAGAAATAAGACAACTTAAAACAGTGTCCACAAAAATGTACATGCTAAAGAGGGGCATATGTACACTGCATTTGATCCCTTCTCCTTTTTGGGAAGATATAGTCTATGACTCTCAGTTGTCATGTCCCAGGAGGACTGTCCATCGCCCTTGGATGGCAGGATGAACATACCAGATATGTATTGAAAATGTTTCCACTTTACATTGAGTAACAGAAGGAGTAACCTTCTAGATTTTAATTTTGTGACAAGAGCCTTCAAGAAAGGTGTGAGAAAGCCTGAACACTATATTTTCCAAGATTTACCTCAGTACTTAATTCACTGACTTTCATTTGGCATACGGATGCTTTGGTTAAGTTTATGATGATAAACAGAATGGACTAAGACTGACATTGCTATGACTAAACTGTCCTTCGTCTCTTATACAGGAGGATTCATCTGTACCACTTGGCAGAAATATCCTTAGCTCTACTCAAAAGCTTTGTTCTTAGCTCTACTCCGCAGTACTTTGCATGGCCTGGGAATGTCATGAACCAAACCTTCCAGGGAGTATGTTAATGGCTAAATAGTCATCATGTACTTAATTCCTTGGCCTGGATACTTAGTTTACTAGTAAAAGTATGACTTTTATGGCCTAGGGTGGAAATGCAAGACCTCCTGATTCTCAGGGCAAAGCATTACTATTAAACAACAAGGAAGAAGAGTTGCCTGGTATATTCACCTAGCCTGGTGAGTTTATAACCCTAGAACTAGGGACAGGTGTGTATCAGGTGATGCACCAGAAACCTTTATCTATGATATAGATGTGCAGTTGATTTCCTCTACAGAGAAAAAAAAAAAACAAAAACAAAACAAACCCCAAAACCCAACTGAACTGAACAACCAAAATCAAAACAACTCAGATTTTTCACATTTATATGAACAGTCTAGTACAAAAGGGAAATTTCAAACCAGTTTTAAGTAGAAGCCTTGATGAGAAATAAACTGAGAGATATTGAGTTTATGAATCCAAATGAAGCATGGACAAGAAAAGTGAATGATGCTACACAGTTAAAAATTATGGACTTTTGACCATATGAAATGAAGGAAGGTGAATGCAGCAGACCAGGTTTTCAGGATCACAATTTTGAGGTAATATCTTTTTTTAGTGACCATAATTTTATATTTGTTAATATATTCCATAACTTCAGGTTAGTATAGAAAGTTCATCTTCCCTATTTCAATGTAACCTGGAATTTTATCAGATCTGATGATACCTTATAATGCCTGAATACATCCCAGTAGGAGAAGGGTGAATGTGTATATATCTTGAGCTCTGATGACATGATGGACCCGGGAGGTCCAGGAACTATCAGAGAGAGACACAAAAATAAGTAAGAGTCACAGTCTGGACTGTTTCTGGTTGTCTTGTTACCTGAAATAGTCTGGTTTGCAAGACAGCTATTCACTACAGGCACAGTCAGGGAAAAGGAAGGACTGGATATTGACAGTGTTCTAAACAGCTGCACAGTGCATGCTCTGTTTAGTGAACATGCACACTGAACACATATAAAAACCAGAAACACATCACAAAGACTGCTGAAAGCTGCCAATGAAAATCTGCAATAGTAGGTGCATTAAAGCCCCTAACTTAACATTTACAAAGAACTACTGTGATTAGAGTAGAATGTTAATGAAAACATTCATGTAATTCATATTTATGACCATAGTGAGAACTGGCTCTATTAACTTGAGTACAGATGGTCAGATATTTCCCAGGGAAATATTTTCATTAAAAAAAATGTTTCACTGAGCTTGAATGCTTTGTTTGACTCATCTCAGGTTTGACTACATTTTGCCAAATCAAAGGCAAACCCTCCAGTCCTGCCAGGCTGCTTCAGAGCAATCAATTTACTGTTGCCAATTTTTTCAGGTCTGGGATAGATCAACCAAATTATTTCCAGACCAGAAAACCTGAAAGTTTTGCTTGTCAAAAGCTGAAGCAGGTTCATGTAACAGATTTGTTCTGGATCAGTCTGTGTGATGGGTCTGCCCTGGAGCCACTGACCCTGGAAGTGGTTGGTGTTCCTAACTCTGGAACTAATTATTTAATAACTGAAATATCATCAAATACTGAGACTTGAGTGTCTACACAATGAGGATGACTTTCTTACTAAAACCTCTAGTCTGAGTACTTGAGAACCACCAGCCTCATTCTTGCAGTCAAATCTCAAATCAAATTTTAAAGGAGTAATTATCTGGATTTTTGGTCATTTATCTCTTTCACCTCTTGTCAGGGTACTCAATTTTTTAAAATTTAGTATAATCAGAATGAATTCAGCTGTCAACTGTAGAAAAGTTAAGGAAAACTGTCTAGAATTTCTTTTTCATGTCTTACAATGTTAAAACATAGCAATTGAGTGGTCAAACATAAGGTACCTGAAAAAAAAAAAAAAAAGGACAACTTTAAAAATATAAAAAAATAATAAAAAACAACCAAACAAGCAAAATAAAATTAAAAACCCCAACCAAAAAATCCGAACCCTGCTGGCTGCATATGTTTCATTAACTGACATCCCCTAGGGTGTCTTGAACCGCGAAATCAGAAAACACTTGCTTAAATCTGAATTTCTGAAGTTTTTGCAGGATATTTGTTTCAAGAATACTATTACATTTGTGAAAAACAGACACATCTATTTATTTTAAAGTTTTACAGATGCATGAAAGACCATATAAATTAACATCGGGCAATTGAGCAAATTAGTAGCAAACCAAAGAAATTGAAAACCCTTTATTTGTTCTAAGTATGAGATCATTCTTTGGAAAACAGCAAAAAGGAAGCATTCATAATGATCTCAAGGATTAGTCTCAAGAAAATACTGAGCAATGCTAATATTAAGTATAATGTGCTGCAAGGAAAGAAACACTGAAAAAAATAGAGAAGTTAGCCCTCTGGATTTTTAGCCGTGGATTAAAGATTGCCAAATTTTACCTACAAATGATATTACCTACAAATGATAAAAATCCAGTTGAAGTCATGCGAGACAACAGGAAAACTTCTTGAAAAAAAAATTGCTACTAACTAAAAATATATCTTAACTAGGAAATAATTTCTTGCTTTAGGTAGAGTAGGCATAATAAAAATTATTTAAAGTTAATGATGGGGGAAAGAGTGTGGAGAAAAGGGTAGTCTTCTGAAAAGTTTCACAAAGGTAGTTTAATTCTGCATTACAATCTTCTGCCTTCTCTTAGACGAGTTTGATAAATGAGCTATTAAAAATTACCAAGTGACATAGTGACCCTAAACTGGTTCTATCTGGGTGAAGACTATTCACACTCCTGAAAGTGCTTCACGCATAAGGGTGAAAGTAATCTGTAGACTAATATATAATGTAATGTATACATGCTATTACTATCCTATCTGTATGTCACAGTGTCATGTGCACCAAGATGGGATCATGAAAAGTACACAAATGGCTTAGCTGATCTCATCTAGACTTGTGAAAGAGAAGTTCAGATAGACCTGAACTACAGTAACAGATTGTGAAATCCAAAATAGACTGAGCCTACGTATTAACAGCTAGAAGTAACTTTAGCTTCAGATCTGAAGTTGAAGCCAAAACATCTAAAGTAAAAAAAGTATCAGAGAGTTAACAGCTTCTATACTTTGCTCACTAAACTTTTCTTACATTAATTTCTGCTTCAGTCATGAAAATAATAGTTGATTTTGATCAGATGTCAGTTCAGGAGACAAGTGCCAGCCAAACAACACAGAGGATTGGATTATTTTCATCTTAGGAAAACTGAAGGAAGATCACATGCTGGGCAGGAGAGCGTGAAGATTGTTTGATAAGATTCCATTAAAGTGAGGTGACAGCATGGTTAGAAGTGAACTGGGAAAACTTCACCTGGGTAATACCCTGGAAAGAAACAATCAGTTTGACGTTTCCCAGGTTAAGGATATCACATTATCAAAATTGAGGTCAAGTGTTCTTTTATAAAGGCAGTACAGACAATACTGTGGTCACTCTAACTCATTGAGTGAAGAAATAATTTTCTTGTCTAATGAAGAGTTTTAAAATTACACTAAATATTGTAAGCATAGTTGTCAGCGAATTGTATCTTGCCTTGCTGTCTTATGATATACAAAGACTGATTTAAGTGCTAAGCTAGCTCATTTTTTTTTAATTTAAATATTCTGTTATAACCTCATTAGCATCTCATTACTAAGCAGTTAGCTAAGGAAAAGGACAAAGAAGGAAAAAGAAAATTAGATGCAACAGTATAGGGCATATTTTCACCTTGATGAGGAAGAGTAAGTTATTAGGGGTTATTGAAAGTCATACAAAGGCTTTGGAGGAATAATGCCCTCAAGGTGTTTTGAAATTATTAGAATGTTAAACCAACAATTTTTTATATAAAAGAATAATTTATTAATACCAGGTAGAAATGCATGTAGGGAAAAATCTATACAGAAAAAAAAAATAATTAAGTACTTAAAGAATCACTTCTTTTTTTCAGTGATGGTAGGAGACAGGAAATGTGAGAATAAAATAACACAGTAATTTGAAAGCTAAAATGGTTAAATACATACATAAATTATTAACAGTTCCTTCTCTACTATACAGGGACTTATGAATACTATCTCATAGTCATTTTTGGAGGGGAAGAAGGAGATGGGGTCTAGGAGAAATATCTGAGAACTGACTGAATTAAAAATAAAAATATCAAAAAACAAGCAGACACACCCCCCCCAAAAAACCAAACAGAAAAAGAGCCTATGTGTGATCTGACTAGGTAGAAACAACACTCTGGAAATGAAACCATAATTTGTTAAGGATTCTATCACGAAAGGTGCAGCCTCCATTATTCATGCAGGTGCATCAGTGCTCTGCTGAAATAGAGACAGAATGTGCACAGATTTGCCGAATCAGCCCCAAATTGCCATTGTATACATATACATACACATACACAAGCACACACACATAGGCAAGTTGTTTCCGCTATATTTGTAATTTCATTTACCTAGTTTTGTCTTATAAAGTTTTTTCTAGTTTGCTAGTTACACACTGAGTCCTATCAAAACCAGAAAAGCATTGTCATTAAAATGGCTTCTGTATCAGGAAATAAAAAGAAGCTCTATTTCCCACTCACTACCACTACTTTAGCCTTATAGAGAAATTGAAATCACCTTCCCTCAGCGTAGTTTCATTAAAAGGATAAGACCCTGACCAGCAGTCAGAAGCATTTGGAATCAGGTGAATGGTGATTTTATTCACACATATTGCCCTCTGAAATCTGGACTATTTTTCCAGGGGTATTCTCAGCTCCAATTTACTAGTGTAAGAAATTTCAGACTGACATTTACAGAGAAAATAGTATGACCTGTTCTGAACTATGAAACATTCCTGAAAGAACCGGTACTTACAGGTGAATGACCATCAGGTACACTCTGCTGAGTTGCATTTCTCTTTAATATACATCTGCTTCCTTTCTGAGCTATACATTTCTTGAGTAGATGAAGGAATGACCTACATTCTATTCAGGACTTATTCCCTGTTTGTTGGCCGCTATGCAAATGCTTCCTGTTCCATAGAATTCATCTTGAAGACTTAAGTGTCTGAGAACAACTGGAAGAATTCATCAGCAGAAGCAGTGTGTGATTTAAGCATCAAATTATGTTTTAGTCTTCTTAATCTGTGAAAATCTTAATGATCATTACAGAGAAGTACATAATGGTTCCAAAAGCTGTTGAGACAAGTTTCTGTGTATCAAAAGTGGCAACCTGGCAAAACTGGATTCTTTCTGTAACCAGAAAGAAGGAAAAAATCACTAACAGTGTTTGGAGTAGTAATATTTTGATGCCCAGTCACATATTTGGATGTTAATTTTGCCAAAGCTATGCAGTTAGAGCAGCTGCCCCTCCACAGAGAGATCACTAGGGACATAAAAGTATCAATGTGCAAGAACATGATGAGAAAACTAAGTCAATTATTTTTATTAATTAAATTTTTAATTATACAAAAGGACCTACAGTAACTATGTTGATTACATTGAACTGAGGAAAATACAAAAGCCATACTGAAATCATTGTCATAATTTATAATATTTTATAACTTTCACATTCTGTGATTTCATAAAAAATAAATAAAAAACAATGCAAATGGGCAATGGGAACAGAAATATGCCACTGGGAACACAGAGTAAATGTGCAGGTCAAACAGAGAAATGCCACTCTAAGCCAGGAAACCATCACTGTTGAACAATGATGTTACTATCCCGGGCACAGCTTCAATAGTCCCAAAACCAGAACTCCCCCTCCAGACCAATTCCACATTCAACTCATTAGTCAAACAAATAAATACCATGTCGTTTGATGGCAGAACACTTCCATCCCTTCAAGGATATTCTTTTACAGACTGACATGTTGTAAAACCTAATAAATTAGTGCTGGGTGCTACTGAAAGAAGTCCTTAGCTCTCTCTCCCTGGTTAAAGGCAGAACCAATCATACTTAAGCCAAATTAAGTCACACTTTATATCGTTTCATAAATGGGAAATACATGTTTGATCATTTGGGCTTAGTAACCGTTTTGATACCAGCAAAAACTGAGCGTTTCTGTGAATCAACAAAGAAACTCTTTGGATAGGCAAATAATTTTCCTAACTAATTTGACTAACGAAGCCACTAATGCTGTTTACAGGAATAATGCAATTGATTATGTGTAAAATCACAGTGGTGACAGTAGTGAAGTCTAGAAATAACTGGATTGAAATAAGCTAATTTGGGTGCAGTTTAAGAGTTTAACGTGTTCTTTCTAATGTGGTGAACTCTGCCTTATGAAGCCTGTATAGTTACAAATAAACTTCAGTTTGTTAATCACATTTTCTCAGATGCTTCTACAGTCACTTTGCATTGCAATTAGATTGCACAGTGGATTATGCTGAAGGCAGTGAAAGGGCTTATGAGTTTTAAGTATATTTAAGTATGGTTTTCTTCACAGGCCCATAATTTGTGTAGGATAAGTCTGAATCCAAGTTGGGTAATGCCGTTAAATAATTGGTTTTGCACCCTTCAATTACTGTCTCAGAATGCAGATTCTTATGAGAAAATGTGTAAAGGAATTTTTCAAGTAGTTTGTTCCCAAGAAAGCACATGGACTTTGGTGGCTGCCTCTTCTACTTCAATAAAGTTGAAATCTATTCTTCAGGTAAAGATCATTTTAGCTTGGAGGAGACTGAGGGAACACTGCTGCCTGTCTGAAAGGAGGTGTCAGAGAGGTGGGTGATGGTCTCTTCATCCAAGTGACAAGTGATAGGATAAGGGGAAAAGGCCTCAAGCTGTGCCAGGGCAGGTTCACATTAGATGTTAGGAAGAAGTTCTTCACTGAAAGACCTTTTGGGATGTGAAACAGGCTGCCCAGGGAGTTGATTGAGTCACCATCTCTGGATGTTTTGAAAAGATAGACAGGTGAGGTGCTTAGTGATATGGTTTAGGAGAGAACAGGTACAGTTGGACTTGACGATCTTAAGAGTCTTTTCCATCCTAGTGATTCTGTGATTCACAGATCCTTCTCTAGTTATTTCCCCGTGTGAGTGGAGTGGAATCTAATGTAAAAATAATTCCTGTCTTTCATGATTTTGAACCTTTATGGAACATTTGGATTCATTATTAATGGTGGTTTAGAGAATATTTACATATTCTTGATTTAGAAAGATTATATTTAGTGCCCATTATTTTTCCCATGCTGAATATGATTTGTAATAGTAACAGCCAAAATCAGGAAGGAGGATTTTTTACATTTTATTTTATTATGAACTCTAAAGGAGGTCCATTATATTTAGACCATGTAATTACTATTTTTATGACAAGCATAAGGTCATAAATAGCAGGTCATTAGTTTGAAAAGTTTAGAATCAGCTCTATGCTAGTTCTTGGCCTGAGTATTTTTACTCTATTTTTATTCTAAGGCATATTGTCAATTTGTGGTTTGCACACAATATGCAAAGGAAAACATAAAGAGTTTTCATTTGCAAACCATCTTGTTTTGAAAAAGAAGGAATTCAGTCATCTTTTTTGGAAATGGAAAGGTGAACAGAATTTAAAGCCTTCAAAAAGGCAGTCTAAAATTATAATAGTTAGCACTAAGGAGTTCATTAGAATATTACTCCTGCTATGCCAGTTGGCATGCAAGACTTCCACTTAGCAGTAAAGAATGTTTCTAATTTGCCTCAAGTGTTTCTAAATTCAAATTAAATACTTCCTTATTCTGTGTGTATGCTGGGACCACTCTTTCATGGCTTGAATAGATCAAACTATGTTACTCAGGCTGCTGTGCCCCTTTTGATGCAGACAAGAATAACTAAGATAATTTTAAAGGGTTGTTCTTTTTTTACTTATTTATTTATTTTTACTTGGTAGTTTTTCTTTATGAAATAATTTACCGGTTAAAAACTACGTATTAACAGGAACAAGAATTACAATGTCAGGACAGGTTAATAATTGTTCATGTCTGAAACCCTCCATGCTAACCAGTGCAGGAATGCAAGCAAAGCTATCAAATGTATGCCTTTTTTTCTTTTTCTTTACCTGTTTAGTAATCATTTCAGAACCTTATTTTGTCATCACAAATGCAATCTTTCTGCATATTCATATTTCAGTTTACTTATAACTGAAAATATTCATTTTCTCTATTTTGAGCTGGTTTAAAATCTATCATTTTTCAGAACATATTGAGAACTTCCCACTCAGTGCTACTCTATTTGAGTATTGAAAAGGAGACATCCAAAATGACTACTTATCTCTTAAAATCTAGGAAATAAATCTCAAATATTTCCCCGAGTTTTATTTAGCCATTTGCTTTTGAAATAGTTGATAACTATTAATAATTCAAATTATATTACTTAATTCAAGAAAGAAACCCTGATCCTGCATCCAGCACCTTAACTGGAATGCTGCAGTTTGTCTGTGAGAATGTGTTGTCTCAGAAAAGGCTAGGAACCCTTACTGTGTGACCCATTTTGTGATTGAGTCATGAAGAGAAAGCGCTTCCTTGAGTCCTCTGTTCTCCCTCCTTTCAGGGTGTATGTAAAATGTATAGCAGACCTTGGCAGCAAGAAAAATTATTTCCCTTTCTGTTCATGCAGCATGTAACTCTGTCTTAACATAAATTAGCACAGAGTCTCATCCTTACAGGCAGCATATTCATTCACCTCCAGCAGTACTCTTTAGGGCTTTTCAGCAGAGAGAGACTGTGAAAACCTGATCTTGCTTTATTTCTTTCCTGTTTGGCTTGAAGGTTGATTCATATATTTTGTATCATTGCATTATTTTGGAATTCCTTTGAACTGCTCAAGTGCAGAAGTTTAACTCAGAATCAAATGCCAAGATCACATTTTCTATCTAAGATGCAGTGTATGGCAAGAAATAAGAACAAAATAAACAAAAATATCATCCCAAGAAAGAATTGTGTGTAACTAAGGAAGAAAAATGGGAGGGTGAGACAAATGTTACAGGAAATGGTACTATAAAGAAATAACTCTAAAGGATATACAAATACTTTAGAAGAGAATGAATATTTTTAGGAGAGTCATTACTTCAGATTAGACTTTTTAATTTTTTTTTTCTTCCTCTGAATGATGAAATTCTATGTGACTTTAACAAGCTCATCTGAAATCCTGTAAGCTGATTGTTTAATGTAAAATTTTTGTAGGGTTTTAGCAAAATAAGTCCAATAGAGGGACATGAAAAATTGGTCACTAGTCTCAAAGGCTGTTCTCATTTTATTTGTTTATTCTTTAATGTGCATGCACTCATTCATGGGTAGCTGTGGTGCCAAGCACTGTAAGTAAAATCTGGTACCATCACTGCTCTGCGTACTGGTTCCCAAAGGGCACAGAGATACACAGGGAATCAGTGAAGTAACATCTGAAAATCTTTTTAAAATCTCCCTGAACTAAGAATGGAACATAATAAAATAAAATGTGTGGGAATCATCATGTCATGATAAGGAGTCAGATAAGGTAAAAGAGACAGACCAATAAACAGGTACAGGAAATGTGATTCAGGTGTGTCTCCATATATATTTGTGCATATAGTATGGCAAGGGACAGAGGAAGCATATGAAGGTGGGCATTTAAGCACATACCACCCTAGCCCTAAAATGCACTAGTCCTCAATATGATGTCAGAAAAATCTGCAAAACAAATTAAGAAATTGGCTTTCTGCAAGTCTCTACATGGAAATAATCTCCCAATGCCATTCTCTACTTAATCTTGCTGCACAGAATGTGATAATCTATTAATAACATTGGTTGCTTACTAAAGCTCAAAGTGCAAAAGTATCTATTGTCTCTAAATGCCAGAACCATGTATCTGCATTATCTATCAACTCCTACGTAAATAACATATTCTGTTTACTTCATCAAAACCGAGGGATGCAGCACAACATTATTATTAAAGTTTAAAAGTCATATTCTGAAGAAAAATTGCAAGATTAAACTTGTGTATATTACTTTTATTTTCTATACTGATATATATGGAATTGCAATTTTGTTCTTAAATGTGCGATCACACAATTACATGATTGCACTTAACTGAATGAATATCAGCTACTTTTCCCAGTATTTTCTGCCGCATTCACTTCACAAAACTGAGTTGCCTAATTAATGATTCACTTTTGCTGCTTCTGAATTTTAGTGCTTTGCTTCTGATATTGCAAAACATTGTACAAGCAATTCTTTAGTTTGTTCAACTTTATTTTTCTCCTTGTCGGTAGACCTTTTTAAAGCCAAATATTCCTCATTTGAGATAAAAACATGCAATCTAACATTTCATTCCATTCTAGTTACCTTCTGTATAGACAGTGGCTTCTAAATTGGAGTAAAGCAACATTCTTCAGCACTAAAGCACGGTCCAAAACTTAGGAAACAGTATTATAGCTGGGTAAAAACATTCAGGAAGAAAACTAAAAGTTTCCTCAAATATGAACCAGAAACCAAGACTGCACTCTGGGAAGCTTTAGTGATTTTTTATTTTTATTTTTTTTAATATTGAATTCCACAAATATTCTTTTAAAAAAATTACTATACATAATGACTGCCACTGTGTTCTGGTTGTGGTGGTTTGACCCTGGCTGGAGGTCAGACTCCGACCAAAGGTGCTCTATCACTCCCCTTTTAGCTGGACAGGGGAGAAAATACATGTTGAGAGGCTTTGGTGTCAAGATAAGGGCAGGGGGAGATCATTCTGCAATTAGTGTCACAGGTAAAACAGATTCACACAGAAGAAAAGCAAGAAAACTCTCTAATTTATTACACTGCACTACACACACACAGAGACCAGAGTCATATAATGAGGAGTACAAAACAGCTCCTACAACACCACTCCCCTACCCCTCCTTTCTTTGCAGACTTCAATCTATTCATGATTTTTCTCTTCCCCAGGATGGCACAGGTGAAAGCGGGCTGGAAATAGGGAATGAAGACTTCAGTTTTCGGTCAGCTCCTCATGGGTTGTTCTTCTTCTTGGGATAAGGGAGGCATTTTTCACACTCTTGACCTGTGTCAGCGTGGGGTCCCACCCATGGGAGACAGTCTTCCACAACCCTCTCCATGTGAGTCCTCTCCCACATGGCCTTGGCTCTTCTCCAACTGCCCCAATGTCGGTCACTGCTATAAACTCACAAAATGTCTCTCAGT
>VXBZ01000903.1:80697-93595 GCA_013399135.1 Heliornis fulica
ATTAAAATATAAAAAAAAATATCTTTTTTACTAGAAAAGCAAAGCCTCAATCAAATAAGCAAAAAATACGCACACACACACAGATACACACACCCAGTCTCTAAGAGAAAGACAATAGGATTAGAAAATAATTGCTAGGATTAGAGTAAAAGTGTAGCACTTCCCTGTTTCATGTGTCCTTGCTGTGTTGATCTTTCTTTTTCCCAGTTTCCTCTCAGCTAACACTCTTCAGATTGGCAGCTTTGCAACAAATGGTATAAAGTCCTTCTTCAACCTTAGCAAAAGTTTCTTCCCTTCCAGAATTTCCAAGGTCTGCTGTGTCTGCTAGTTCATTTCAGCAAAGCCCCCCCAAACTCCACTCCAAGTCTTTACTATTTTGACTATTCATATTCCTAGACTGAAGAGGTGCCTGTCCTCTGCACTGCAAAGGTCTCCCAAATGAGGATGCTCCTTATTCAAATGTAGTCACTTGTCTCCTAAATGACTCTTCCTGACCTGGTATGCAAAAATAGCAAAGCAAGTACAGATTCTTCATCACTGCTATTTAGCCTCACCCTGGGAGGAGCATAACTGAATAACGCACAACTATCACACCAGTCAAAACCAAAATGTTGAAATCTGCACATACTTGGGTGAAAAACATACTGTGGTGCTGCACACCAATCTTAGGTACAAGGATCATTCTAGGTTGAGTAACATCCAGTTTTATTAGAGCTTGCTTAGAATTGCCTCTACAACACATCGATGTATGGAACATAGAAGTATTCAGAATCAAATTCAGTATTATTCTCTGCTCCCTCATGCTTGCTAGTACTGCCAGAGCAGAAACAAGTGTGTATTTCAAGTTAAATTAAAATAAAGAAAAAAGTAGACGTAAAACTCTCAAGAAAATTGGACAAATCTGCTTCTCTTGCTCTACTTATTATTTGTAATTGTAATTTCACACTGTTTGTTTATGTGCCAAAGCAATGCTTGTTGGATCATATTAACTTGCATGTCAAAGTATAAGCAATCAAATCCTATTGATTTCAAGGAGGATTCTCAAAGGGGGATCTTTAGTTGATGCAAATTAATGAAATATTTTTGACAACACTAGGAAAAATAAATGCTATTAAGACTAAAATTTGTAAACATAAGGAAACAGAAGGGAAAAGACCAGGTAGGATAGCTCTGTTTAAAGGCCTTTTTCTTCATCAACTGTTTTCAACTTTAAATTCAATTAATATAGTCTTAGTCCTCTACCCCAAATTACAGGAGTTGCTGCAGAACAGAAGGGAGCAATCAGTTAAAATTTCTGCACTCAAACCTTCATTAGAGGTTTCTCTACAACACTGAACCAAACTTTCCTTCAATCCCTGTTTTGTCATGCACTTAACTTATTCTACAGATTCAGTTCTGGAAACACAAGAATAAGGAAATAAAAACATAGTGCTATAGTGACAGAGCTGAAGCAAAGCACATTCTGTTAGCTCTGATTCACTACGTTTAGTCATTCTGGCAACTTACTACTATGGGGCTAGTCATTCTGGCAACTTGCTGATACTATGGTGTCATGTTATGGTTTTGTGGCCAAAAGCATTGTTAACACACCAGTGTTTTAATTATTGTTGAACAGTGCTAGCACAGCGTCAAGGTCTTTCCTGCTTTCCACGCTACCACAGCAGCCAGTATCTCCTGGTGGTGCACAACAAATTGTGGGGGTACACAGCCAGGACCCAAACCGACCAAAGGAATATCCCATAACGTGTGACACTGTGCTCAGAAATAAAAGGTGGGAGTGAGAGGGAGGAAGGTGCTATGTGCAGAGTTACAGCTTTTGTCTTCCCAAGTAACCATTGGATGTGATGGAGCCCTGCTTTGCTGGAGATGACTGAAAACCTGTCTGCCTATGAGAAGTCGTGAATGCATTCCTTGTTTGGCTCTGCTTATGCACACAGTTTTTGCTTTTCTTATTAAACTGTCTTTAACTCAACCCACAGATTTCTCACTTTCACCCTTCTGATTTTTTTCCTCATCTTGCTGCAGGGGAGCAGCAATTTAATTTTTAATTAAATTTTAATTTTTAGAAAAAGACAGCTCCCTAGGTATAATGTAGAGCATCAAGAGTATTCTATAACTATTTAAAATTGTTTCAATGATTGCTTATCAACCTTGCTAGCACATATTATCAGTAGCACTATATACTTTCTTTAGGTTTTAGCCTTAGAGAATTGTTGCATCTTTTATTTTATAGGAAAAAAAGACTTCTGTTTCCTTCAAAAATAGAGATAAAAGAATTCCCTAATTTTTTTAATACCTACCTGATTGAGTATAACTTTTCAAACACAAGGTGCTGTGATCTGATTTTCACACTTGCTTCCTAAGCTGTCATATTGACAGATTTCTGTCTAACAGCTGGCTCTAGCTCCACTGGCAAGCATCTCACTGGAACACTCCCTAGGAACAATATCTATGACCAGAGAATCACTTCTGATATCCTTAATTGCATGAGAAAACGTGGTCACTTCTTTGGGACTTTCTGTTCAAAATTTGAATGTATTGGTCTGTCCTGGTTTTTGAGTATGATAGAGTTAATTTTCACAAGAAACTGAGACAGGACACAGACAGGAAAGCTGACCCAAACTAGCCAAAAGGTATTCCATATCATGTGATGCAATGCTCAGCACAAGGGGACTGGTTGGGGAGGAGTGCAACTCTGGGATGGGCTAAGTGATTTGTCAGGAGAGTAAATAGCATTGTGTGTCGCCCAATTTGTGTTTTCTGAATACTGCTGTTGTTATTTTCCTATTCTTTTGCTATCCCAGTAATCTGTCATCATCGGAACCCATTAGTTTTACCTCCTTTTGATTCTCCTCCCCACCACACCAAGGTGGTAAGGGTGGGGCTTGGAGACAGCTACAATAATCAGCAAAAATAATAAATTTGCAAAAGAAAGACCAAACAAACTTTTTTTTTTTTTGTGTGAAGCTCATGGTTCTGTGATTAATTCAGTTCGTGACAATTCTGTGTTATATGAGTATTTGCTCTTACTGTCTTTCTTCCTGCTCTTGATTAGTTTGCTAGTCCACATCCTTCTGCTCTTGGGACCATAAATGGAAGACATTCTATAAATCATGATGATTATAAACAGTTATTCTTAGTTTATCTTAAGCCCAACCATTGTGAAACTATTTTAGAAAAAGAGAAGCATCTTCAGCAGGAAGCACTAAGAAAAATGTACTAGAAAACATCTGACAGCTCTTTCAAAAGTTCTGGAAGTACCACATGAAAGCTTGGGAAGACATATGTAAAAGTCTTTACAGCATGTCAGGCTTCTGATTTTGGATGTATGACCATTTAGCTCTAGGGTGCAAGATATGGAAAATGGAAGACCATCAATCATGCATCCTTCTAGGAATGGACAGCAGGTTCTATAGAAAGCTAGTACTTAGTTTATCCTTTCTTATTATGTCTTACTAAAGAAACAAAATACTGCACACAATCACATATCAGAAGGTGACTAAGATTGCATAGGACCTGCAGAGATCACCTAGTCCAATGTCCTGCTCAAGCAGGGTGAACTACCTGAGGTTGCTTAGGACATTGTCCAGTTGAATTATTAACACCTGCACAACCTGTCTGGACAAACAGTTTCAATGTTTGTTTGACCTAACAGTGAAAAATAATTCACTTATGTTGAAATATAATTTGTTGCATTTCAGTTTGTAAGTATCACTTAGAAAAGCCTGGTCCATCTTCTTTACTCTCCCCCGTCAGGTACCTGTATATATTATCCAGATGCACCTGATCCTTCTCTTCAGGCTGAACTCCAGCTCTCTCAGCCTTTCACAGTATGACAGATACTTCAAGCCCTTATTTGGCCTTTTAGTGTGCTTACTTCAGTATGTCCGTGTCTCGCTTGCACTCAGGAGCCCAGAACCAGACATAGTGATCAAGAGCTAGTATTGGATGAAACATTTCAGACTAAATGAGAGGCTTAGCTAAATCAGGAAATACTATTTATCTATCAACTCTCAATATTATCACTTGGCCAAGAAACAATTCTTGACATCGTCATGTTTTTAAGGAAACACTGTTACCACTGAAATTAGTATGAGAAATTAAAATCCTATGACACATAACTGGGACTCAAAAGAAATGATCAGTCATATCCCAGCACTCCTGCTTTGAACAGCCTTATTAGAGCAAATAAACTCAAAACTCAAGCTTAACCTTTGGGCTTTCATTCATATTAATATGCAAACAAGCCTATGATTTTGAACTTGATAGCTGACAAAGTACATACAGTCCTAAGGACTCTCTTCAGAATGGTGTGGAAATAGTTCTGCCTCAAGAAAAATAACATTAGCACATCACATTGCAGACTTTCATGGTCTCGGGTAGCACACATTTCTGAAGTGCAAAGATGCCTTTTATCCCAAGAAGGCCAGTGACACTTTTTGGACATTCTGAAAAACTGCTAGATTTGAAAGACTTTAGATGAAAGACATTAAATGGCAAATTAAGGGAATGGAAATGTGTGGCTTACCAAGCAAAACAACATAAATGTTTAACTGCTATGCTTTCAATCTACAACTATTGAAAAAAATGGAGGTTTGTCATTGCAGCTTTGAGCTACAGATCCTATACAAAGGACATTTTTAAAGCTATACTTATCTATTGATTTTAGTTTAAACTATGCAGTTTTCTGCACTTACAATTTAACACACCAGTATTCATTTATCACTGTAGGGCATCATCGACAGCTGCAAAGTGAAGATTCAACTGGATGTTGGCAGACTCACACAGAAATGTAATGTTGCCCTGGGTTATAGCTACAGTCTAATTTTGGATGGTGAGCAAACACACTTGAGTTTGGTTGTTTGTTCTTTGATCGTTATTGGTTAATCTTTTAAATAATACTGATATGAATCATTTATTTGTCATATATTTTCAACTTTTGTTTTACCTTAACATTAGTCCCTTCTGCCTAGCTATGAGATTATCATGTTTACTTTGCCTTTTTGGATTTATTAAGGACCATCTTCCAAATTTTTCCCCAGAAATACAGGTGTTATAGTGTCTGTCATGTTATCCAGATCTTTTATGCAAGGCACAAGCCACAGAATTTCAAAAGTCTCTCTGCTTCGCAACACGAGTAGTTTATGAACTGGGCCTCTAGTCATTTACTCATGTGTAAGATCTACAGATTTTGAGCAGAACCAGGACTAGAAAAGAGATCCAGTGCAAAACAAGGAGAACAGCAAAAACCCTAAAAAGCTTAATAATTGTACATCTTCAAGTACTATATCTTATTGATTAAAAACCCTTGATATTTATAAAATAAATGATGCAGGCACAATGACTGAAATGTCATTATAATGTACTAAATACAGGGATTCTGTTTAATAAAGAAATTATTAATCTTTGAAATCTTTCTTCTTATGAGAACTTGTCATGGTTTGGCCCTGGATGGAGGCCAGATGCCCACCAAAGTCACTCTATCACTCCCCTTTTCCACTGGACAGGGAATATAGAATATATATATAAGAGGCTTAGGTGTCGAGATAAGGACAGGGAGAGATCATTCTGCAATTGGCTTCATGGGCAAAACAGACTCAACTTAACCTAGGAGATCCTGCTCGGGCAGGGGGTTGGACTAAATGATTTTTCAAGGTCCCTTCCAACTCCTGACATTGAGCTCAAAATTTTGACTCTGTTTTGTAAATTTGCAGTACATGAGATGTAGGAGTATGTTTGCGTAATGAAGTTCTTTTGTGGTTTTCTGTGGCAAAGCCCTGGTGGAGAAGGTGGGGTTGCAGTGGTGGATTATGCAAGAAGCAGCCAGAAGTTTTTCTGAGGCCTGTCAAAGTATATTACAGCTGGGCTAAGCCCAGACCCGATGCTGAATAAGGACAAGCCCATCAGCGATGGTCACAGCTCCTTTGGGAGTAACAAATAAAAAAAAAAAAAAAAAAAACAGCTGCATTTTTGCCACCAGAAAAGGGAGTGAGAAAATATAAGAAATTTGCAGTGGTCTAGTACTTTTGAGATGTTTCCACTTCAGCCATGGTGGTTCTGGTTCCCCTGTAGAAAACCTTTGTAAGTGGAGCTCACTTTCTGTTTGTCTCTTTCAGTTAACTTCTCAAGCCTTTCAGCTTGTTTGTTCACTATGCTTGGCAATATGGAATACTCCTTCCTGAGGATAGGTCGATAGGTTGCCCAGCAGTGTGTTTTTCTTGACTGAAAAAATTTGAAAAATATAAGAGGAAAGAGTTATTTTATTTTTGTGAATCACACTGGATATACATCAAATATGTGTTTCTAATTCAACATTGTACGTGAAACAAATTTTTCCTCTTTGTGCTCCATTTACCACCACAGGAAACAACTATTTAATTGTAATAAATATGCCCCCCTTCTGGAGAAGTTTTATTAGCAGAATTTAGACAAACAAAAGCAATTTATAGTCCTCTGAGATGTGCCTATGTACTTAACCATAATTGGAGAGGAAATTTTATTTTAAAATTTGTGCTTTATAAAATCCAAGTGATCAAGTTATTCATCCCTATGGACTCTGTATGAACAAATTCCCCACGTGGCATTTTTTAACTAATTTTTATCTCCTTGAACTAAACACAAACAATCTGACAACTGTTTTATGCAAATGTGTTCTGAACTTCTTTGAAGTAGCTATTTTTAAAGGCAGATATCTTCGCTGCTTGGGGCTCAGCACTGGAATAGTTTATATTTGTTTCAATAATAAAAAAAAAAAAAAGGATGCTAGATGTTATTTTCTACATGGCTTACTCTATTAAATACATTTATTCTGACAGGAAGTTCTGAAGTGTTAGCAATAAAGTGCTGGAATTACACATTTGTGTTTAGGATCAAAACTCAGCACAAAATTCCAAGTGAGATAAGACTTGTGTCTTTGAGCTAAACTGGGAAAAGTGTGCAATTTAAGTAGCCATACATTCAAACACAGCTTGTCCAAGTCAAAAGATGTTCTATGAAGGGCCATATGGAGAAGGAGATGGCATGGAAAGATGGATTGAGACTATATGACAAAACCCACAACCTAGATTTAGTGAGAAAAATAACTGAAAATAGAGAAGCTTAAAACTAAGTTTTAACAGGGAAACATTAGAATGGCTTTAGCATGAAAGTACTTTCTAAGGAAAAAACACCCAAGTTTAGATGCTATTTGTTTATTTGTACAATAGTTGAAAAAACGGATAACAAGAAGGCCATTTTCTGATTTAATAACTTTGTCTTGATTTATTTGCTTTATATAATACTATCAACACAAGGCAATAGCAAAAACATCCTGAAGATCAACAAAGGGAAGTGCAAAACCCTGTACCCGGAGAGGAAAACACCCATGCACCAGTATATTCTGATGTCTGACTGGCTGGAAAGCAGCTTTGCAGAAAAGGATCTCAGGGTTTTGTTGGGCACAAAATTAAACAGCCATCAATGTGCTCTTGCATCAAAGAAGGCTTCATCAATTGGAGTGTTGACAGCAAGTTAAGGGAGATGAACCTTCCCTTCTATTCAGCACGTGTAAGGGCACTTCTGGAGTTCTGTGTCCACTTCTTGGTTTTCAAGTACAAAGTGAGGTATGGTCATAGTGCAGAGACTCGGGCCATGTAGATGATGAAGGGACCAGAGTATCCTCCTATGAGGAAAGGCTGAGAGATCTGGAACTTGTCAGCCTAGAAAAGAGAGGGCTCAATAGGAACTTATCAAAGAAATAAGTGTGCATGGATCCAAGCTTTTTCTGAGGGTTCCCAGTGACAGGATGAGTGGTAATGGGCAAAACTGAAACACAGGAAGTTCTATCTGAACCTCAGAAAACTTATTTTACTGTGAAAGAGACAGCACTGGCACAGGTTGCCCAGAGATTTTCTGGAATCTTTATCTTGGAGCTATTCAGATGATGTCGGGACATGGTCCTGGGCAACTGACTCTAGGTGAACCTTCAAGTTCAAGGGACCTCCAGAGGTGCTTTCCAACTTCCATCATTCCATGATTCTGTGATCTAAAAATGGTTTTGTTAATCTACTTTCTTTGTCCTTAGGTCCTTGTTAGCACACCAAAAATGTTATTTTATTACCTATACATTCGGTATGTGCTGTCTTTAAAAATAGAGAATTTACTTACAACAAAAAATCTGCTATGAAAACTAAATTTCTGACTGGAAAACATGGGAAAGATATATTTTCAGTGTCTTGGAGCAGACATAGGTAATTTCCAGGGCACACTGCTGTCATGAGCCAGCAGTGTGCCCTGGTGGCCAAGAAGGCCAATGGGATCCTGGGGTGTATTAAGAGGAGCATAGCCAGCAGGTTGAAGGAGTTGATCCTCCCACTCTACTCTGCCCTGGTCAAGCCTCACCTGGAGTCCTGTGTCCAGTTCTCGGTTTCTCAGTAAAAAAAAAAAAGACAGGGATCTCCTGGAGAGAGTCCATCGGAGGCCACAAGGATAATTAAGGGCCTGGAGCAGCTCTCCTATGAGGAAAGGCTGAATTAGCTGGGGATGTTCAGCCTTGAGAAGACTGAGGGGGGAGCTCATCAATGTTTACAAATATCTGAAGTGTGTGAGACAAAGGGTGATGGCCAACCTCTTTTCAGTGAGCTGTGGGGACAGGACAAGGGGCAGTGGTCACAAGTTGGACCACAGGAGGTTCCACACCAATGTGAGGAAGAACTTCTTCACATTGAGAGTGACGGAGCGCTGGAACAGGCTGCAAAAGGGCGTTGTGGAGTCTCCTTCTCTGGAGACATTCAAGACCCGTCTGGACACCAATCTCTGTGACCTGCTCTAGGGAACCTGCTTTTGCAGTGGGAGTCGAACTCAATGATCTCTCAAGGTCCCTTCCAAGCCCTACAATTCTGTGTGATCCTGTGATTCTGCGAGATAATGGTACTATATGTCATCTTGTCACTGAAAAGGCAATACTATGACACAGTAAATGTCCAACCTTCTTACCAGCTAATTACATATTAGGGCTGTTAGTCCTCTCTGGCATGTGCTATCATGGAGCACAGCATATGACAAGGCATATACTGGAGACACATGAAATAATGAAAGAGCTTTGTAGACAAATGACACTTGTGTTCTCCAAGCAGTGGATTGAATAGAGTCAATAAGAAACCAGAGACATTAAAAATAGGCTATGCCCACTCTCAGTACAAGAGAACAAAAAGAGTTTTTCTTAGACACATTATTTCTCAGGCAATACAAATAAATTTAAATTGCCTGCTCAGACTTAAAATAATAGGAAGTTGGACTATCAGTAAGCATTGCATATTGATTGGTGCTTCTCCTTATATTTTATTTATTTTTTATGGTGGACAGTCAGAGTAAGTATTGTTAGTCATAAACAACCTCTTCACATTTCTTCAAGCATAGCATTGGACTTCCTCTTTAAAAGTTGTTTTCCATCAGAGGTCCCAAACACCTATCATCTAGGGATAAATAAATAAGTAAATAAATACATTAGATAAATGGATAAATTTGCAGTGGAGGCTCTGGCATGAGAATGACTTCATCCTGAGAAGTTTAATACAGGAACTATCAAAACTTTTTCCTCTGGAGAAACACAAGACTTGCATAGTTCCTTAAAAAAACCAACCAATTGACTACCACCTTATTGTAGGCACATATTTACAACTATGAGTAATGCTGGAATGCTGTCACAAAGTGTATCCCACTTTTATTTTTTTTTTTAATGAAAAGCCATGTTTCTCATAGTAGTCACAGAAATATTAGTTTAATCATAGTGAATTGTTCTGCTCTTTTTACCACTACTGAGCCTCCAAACTGTAAGTCAGTCGTGTATTGATGGACCATTTATTCCACTCCTATATATCAGTTGAACAACCAGAAAAAAAGTCCCAGACAATTGCAAAAGCAGCTTCAGTCCTAAATTCTTTTAAGCCTACAGTAGATTTGTTCATTGTACATCGTAAACTGTTTAAGTGATTTACTGGCTACTAAACTTTCTGAAAGTATCTTTCTTGATGGAATATTGGCAGCACCTGAAAGAGGAAGCAGATGTCTCAGAACTTCATATCTTTTAAACTAGTATGTGTTTTAAAAATTAAATAAGGTAATAAACTTATATTTCAGGATGGATATGATCAACTTTGGATAATTTTGGCAGAAAAAAAATGAGATGTTCTCATGAAACTTGCTCTCCTCTCCTATAAGAGGAGAATAACATGTTCTTTTTTACATGCAAATGAAGTTTTATTATGTTATTAATGAATATCAGTCAATAAAACAAAATTGTGACCAGTCAGCCTGTAACCTCTAAAACTATAGTATCTCCACAGAGATTTATTTGTTCTGATCATTACTGCATTTTGATTCAGTGATGTTTAGAAAATCTCTTTCTATAAAAATATAAAGAACTGTGTTATAATAAATAAAAATATTAGTGACAATTTCTACATAAAACAAACAGTCTCTCAAGGCTTCTTTGTATCTATTGTAATTTGTCAGCAGCACAGGAAGTGTTTCTTATTCACTGTTGTCTTTTAAGATGTAATTAATGATTTGGCAAATCATTTATTGCTTCAGCCATAGTAATGATTGATGAAGAAAGCAAAAGTTTAAACTGAAGATGCAGGAGTGAAAATCCTAAAACCAGACAGAAAAGCAGTCTTTGATAAAATTAAACTAGGAAATTAGGAACACAATCCTCACAAGATTTAATCAATTTGTATTGTCCAAAGTTTGAAATATCAATGACTGATTTTATTTCCGAAATCAGTAAGATTTAAGTCATTCTCTGTTCAAAACTAAAATCTGAAGAATTCTTATTGCACTGTTTTTACTCAGAAGGGCACTGGAAGAGTCATCCAGTCTGTATTTGAAACTGTATGCTATATTTGGCTAATACTGAATGCACAGACAGGGGTAAAATTTTCAATTAACTTAGTCTCCAGAGAATAGACACAATGCCATAAATAATCTGTGCTGTATTTAAAAGCAAGTTTCACATATGGTCCTCCTCTAGATGTTGTACAAAATGGCTCTGGAATAGGACCATTGAAAATAAGCAGCAGAATGTGATATAATTATCACTGTTTCAAGTTAGAGATGTCTTTTTCATAGGAAATAAGTGCAGTGTTTACCATTTTCTTATTATCAATTTCATGACCTTTCACAGAACCAAAAAAAGGCAGAGTTGTTTTCAATATTAGTAAATAAAATCACAAACAAAAATTATAATGAAATAATTAAAAATATATTAAAGTATTAAAATGAATAATAAAATAATTTCTTCTTCTTCTTTTAGAAGAAGTTTTATTCTAAATACTGAGATTAAAGAACAACAACTGTACTGCCCTAATATATTTAAAAGAATAAATCTCTTAAAAAGTTTTTCCTAAAAAGAGAATTTATAAAGGTGAAAACTGAGGATTACTCAATGGGACATATTACCGGATGCTAACTTTATGCAAACTAATGAATGGGTTTATCTCAATATTGTTAAATTAATAATTCCTCAGTTCTATAATTACAAATAATGACAAAAGCATGTAATTGAACCACTCATTAAGTAAAAAAATCCTATTAATATGAGAAAATTATTTAATGGATGAAATGTCCTTAATCAACTTTAGCTTTAGAAGTCTATATATCATTTCTTAATATGTTTCAACTCAGTAAGTTGATAAGGTTCTTCATATTTTATCTGTAATACTTTACTTGGCCAGAATATTTTAAAAGGTTTTATTATGCTTTAAGAAAATTGATTTTCTTTTCATTTTTTCACAGTTCTATTTTTTCTTCCCTGTGCTAGGAAGAATGTTAAGATTACTGAAAGAAGAGGGGTTACAGACCTAGCAAGTACTTTTCTGCCAAGCTATCTCTCCAGCTTTTTTTTTTTTTTTTGATATTTCGGCATAAAGAAATTTATTTGGTCTGTTTCCTTGTGTGTATATCAGCTCTCCTGGACAAACAAACCATCAAATATAATAGCTTATATACAAAATGAGGTTAAATCAGATAACTATGTAAAGGAAAACTAGATTAACTTTTCTCTGTAAAAACAAAACCATTCCTGCTGCTCCATGAAAATACTCAAGATTGAACTCTGACATTCTCACAGTTTCCTGTCTGATCACTATTTAACTTCAGGGCAGACCCAATCTCTATCATGTTCTTTTCATGGAAAAGATTTTTGTTCAAATATACTCTTGACATGATTGACATATTTTAGGGAGGAGACAAAAACCAGCCTTCTCCCTAAGTACTCTCTCTCTCCCTTGTACATGTTCACAAAATTAAGACTTTGAGACAAGGAGAAATGGCCTCAAGCTGCACCAGGGCAGGCTCAGATTAACTGTTAGTAAGAAATTCTTCACCAAGACTTGTTGGGATGCGGAACAGCTTCCCAGGGAGGTGGTTGAGTCACCATCTCTAGATGTATTTAAGAGATGGACAGATGAGGCGCTTAGGGATGTGGTTTAGTAAAGGAAAGGTGCAGTTGGACTGTTGGACTCAATGATTTAATGTTTTTTTCCAACCTAGTTGAGTAGTTCTGTAAAGAACTATACCATTGGAAGATGCTAAAATATGAATCATTTTTGTCAAGATCACTTTACTGAACACAAAGCTGAGCAAAATTTTATGTATTTTCACACAGAATCACAGAATCACAGAATCACAGAATCACAGAATCACAGAATGGTAGGAGTTGGAAGGGACCTCGAAAGATCATCTAGTCCAACCCCCCTGCTCGAGCAGGATCACCTAGATTAGATCACACAGGAATGTGTCCAGATTGGTCTTGAATGTCTCCAGAGAAGGAGACCCCACAACCTCTCTGGGCAACCTGTTCCAGTGATCCATCACCCTCACAGTGAAGAAGTTTTTCCTTATATTCACATGAAACTTCCTA
>VXBZ01000903.1:94032-121071 GCA_013399135.1 Heliornis fulica
CATCCACTGCCCTACCATCATCCATCCACCTGGTTATATGTTCGTAAAAGGCTATTAGGTCAGTCAAACATGACAAACCATGCTGACTCCTCCTAACAGGGTCCTCCTTCTTGCCCTTTTTGAAGACTGGAATGGCTTTTGCTTTCCTCTAGTCCTCACACACCTTTCCTATTTCCCAGGACTTGTCCTGAGTCACCAGGGCACCCACCTCATTCAACAGCAGGCCTACATTACCTCTAACATTAGTTTTGTCCGCTATATATTTGAAGAACCCCTTCCTGTTATCCTTAACCTCCCTTGCAATGTTATCTCCAAGGAGGCCTTAGCTTTCCTACAATCCCCACTCTACAATCTTGGACAATATTCTTATATTCCTCCCATGTAGCCATTCCTTCTTTCCATGACCTGTAGACTCTCTTCTTCCACTTAAGTTTACACAGTAGTCCCCTGTTTATCCACTCAGGTCTTCTGGCTCCTCTTCTTGATTTCTTTTTCACTGTGATGCTCTGATCTTGAGCTTGGAAAAAGTGGTCCTTGAATATGGGACAACTATCTTGGGCACCTTTTCCTTCCAGTACCTTGTCCCATGGGGTTTTCCACAGTAATTGCTTGAAGAGCCCAAAGTCAACACTGCCAATGTTCAGGGTTGTGTTCTACTTGAGGTTCTCTTCCTGCCACCTAAGATCCTGAACTCCACAATCTCATGGTTGCTGAAGCCAAGTCTACCTTCAACTTTCAGTGCTTCAACCAGTCCTTCCATGTTGGCAAGAACAAGATCCAGCAGCACTCCTCTCCTAGTGGGTTCATTCACGATTTGCATCAGGAAGTTGTCATCAATGCACTGGAGGAACTTCCTGGACTGCAAGTGGCTGGCCATGTTGGCATTCCAGCAAATATCTAGGTAGTTAAAATCCCCCATAAGAACCAGGGGCCTGGGATTGCGAGGTTCAATGAGCTAACTTCCTTCTTCTATATTGAGAACTTTGTAATGTTCTTATGGAAGAGAAAAATATCCCTTGTTGATGGTAGTTAACTCATTGGCAAAGAATCAACAAATAAAACTTTGTTATTAATTTCATTTTTACATATCTCATCTATTAAAAAATAAGTCTGAAATGAATTGTTCTAAATATCTATTTCCTGCATAAAAAAACCCCAAACATCTGGATGGGAAGACAAAGTAATGAAAGCAGCAGGCATACTGAAGGCTGTTCCTTGAGTTTTAAATCATTATGAAATGAGGGATATGTTATTTGGAAACAGAATAGTGTGGGTTCATTGTGAAACCTTACAATAGTAGAGGGATCCTATACTTAGTCAATCTAGTTAAAATTTAAGGAAGAATTTTTCATTCTCCTTGTGTCAGAGATATCAATGCTGCTCCAAGGGAAAGTTTAAAAAAAAAAATTACAAAAGCTTTGAAACCTAGCAAAAGAATACCTGTTGTGACAAATAGGTAACATCATTGTGAGTCAAGAGTTTAGGGGTAATTGTATGCATGGGAGAATACAGAGCAACACACAGGCAGTACTGGGCAGGGAAGAATTGGAACCCCTCCACACTCATGTGGATTTCTATATCTAGCTTTGCTACTGGGTAGCTCAGTGCCTGCCCAGGCAGCTCTTGGCAAGTCATGTCACCTCCCTGTTTGTCACTTTCTTGTCTGAGTTAATAAGATTCTGGAATAGAGAAGTGGCTTTTAGGCACAGCAGGAAAGACAAGTTATTAAAAACATGCAACAAACAATAATAAAAAAATACATTACTTGTGTGAGAAGATACTTGAGGGATGTATGGGATTGATTTGAAGATCCTTTCTAAATTGTAAACACTCCTTGAATTGCCATAAAGATGACCCCATTGCCTGAAAATAATGACATATATCTAGTATTTTGGAACTAATACAAGTAAGTTTTGGAAAAAGATCCAGGACACAAGGGCCTAATTTTCAAATATGATTTAATCCAAATTCTTTGAAGGCTTGAAATAACCAATTAAAGAGTACCTATCAAAAGCAAACAAGTGAAATGAGAGAGTGTTAATACAGATATTACTTTATTCTTGTTTTTCTTTTTAATAAAGTCAGTCATGCCAGAAGCTCTTCCAGAGGTTTTGGCTACCTGCTGCTATCAAAAAGAGTTCATCAGTAAAGGCAGGTAATGATTTCCCTTATCATAAATGTAACCAATAAAAAACTTAATATTTTTCAGAGCACATTTTTCAAATATATTCAGTAATAATCAATATTTTCCAAAGTTTACACTACCATTTTTTTAAATTATTCTCTGTAATCACCTCTATGCAACTTTTAATAGTTTGGTCTATATAAAATAATGAAAAGCAACATGATGAAATACATACTGCTATTTGCACTTGCTAAGTAGTGCACCAAAAATCAGTCAAACTGGATGAAAAATAGACAACTTACTAATGCACTGAATCAAATTAAAAAAGAAAAAAGTCATACTTATTTTACACTTCTAATGTACTGAAGTGATTTACATGCATAAGTGAGATAAAAATTAAAGCCTTTGTATTTCAAGATGACCAGAAAATATCGCTTCTTTAAGCAGAGACACTCAATGGAGAGAATCAAAATTTCCACTTCCTTTTGAAAGGGAGCAGCATTCCTAACTAAATTAAATTTGTTACTTTGCATAAGATGTACCTGAAATTATTAGAACGTTGCAGACAGAAGGAAATGCCAAAAGACTGAAAATTTACTTTAAACACAAATCAAATATCAAAAATCACAAAATTTCAAACTGAATGATATAAGGACTGTTAAGGACTCAGCATTGCAGTTAGTTGAGATTCTAAAATACTTCAGGGTAATAGCCTACTGCATCATCAGTGTGGATGTGATATTTAAAGTGAGAGTAAGTGCATTATTTTTGAGTATATATTTTGGTATAAGGTAAGTTTGAAGTTGAATACATATTTCTCAGAATTCTGGGGGAATTGTTTTGTTTGGTTTTTTTTAAATAATGATATTAGTGGCAATGCTTTATGTTAGTCAACTTAGATCTTACATATATCTTGTCAACAGCACATCAGGTAGGGTTTGGGGGTTTCTTTTCATTACTTTTACGGGTTTTGACTGGATCTTTTAATGGTAGTAAAGATTTTTCTAATGATTTAGACATTATACTCTTATGAGTTAAGCTTAATAATTAAGTTAATATGTTAAGTCTGTCAGTCTGCCCATGGTGCTGGGAAAGATTATGGAGCTAATCATCAAGCGGTATCCCGGACCCTACACTGGATACCCAGGCAATCAGGGACAGTCATCATGGGCTTATGAAAGACAGTTACTACCTAACCAGCTTGATATTCTGTGACAAGGTGACCCACTAAATTGATAGGGGAAAAGCTATGGATGTTGTCTACCTAAACTTTAATAAGTCTTTTGAAACCATTTCCCACAGCATTCTCCTGGAGAAATTGTGTGCTCACGGCTTAAGATGGGTATTTGCTTCTTTCAGCAAAAGGCTGGCTAATTGTGTGTCATCAGTGTGCCCAAGTGACCAAGAAGATCATTACTGACTTGTATCGTAAATACTATGTTCTGCAGGAATCAGTGTTATCCCCCTGCACTCAGTACTTGTGAGGCCACAACCTGAATACTGTGTTTAGGTTTCACTCTTCAGTATGTGAAGAACATTCAGGTGCTGGGGTATAAGGAACTAAGCACTAAGGAAGTGCTCCAAAGCTTATGAAGGGTCTAGAGCACAAGTCTTATAAGGGGTGGCTGAGGGAACTGGTGTTGTTTAGTTTGGAGAAAAGGAGGCTGAGGTGGTTGTTGGTCTCTTTCTCCAAGTAACTAGTAATAGGATGAGGGGAAATGGCCTCAACTTGATCCAGGGTAGGTATGGATTGGATATTAGGACAAAAATATTTTACCAAAAGAGTTGTCAATCATTGGAACAGGCTGCCCAGGGAGGTGGCTGAGTCACCATCCCTGGACATATTCAAAGACATCTAGTGTGGTGTTTAGGAACATGGTTTAGTGGTAGACTTGGCAATGTAAGGTTAATGGTTGGACTTGAAAATCCTAAACATCCATTCAAATTTAAATGACTCTATGATTTGAAAAGTTTTATTTTAAGAATTTTAAAATATTTTACATTTTTTGTTAAGAATAACTAAAACTAAAAGTTTTTCATAAGATCTTTTTAATGTATCTATGACAACATAAAGTAGAAACTCCATATATCAATATCTACTAAATTTTTTACATAACTACCAGAGGTATTTTCTGTTCTCAGACCTTAAGGACATTGAGGCCACACACAGTTGCAGATAAATGACATTTTCATTTCTATACCTGTACAGTCCCAGAGGCTACAGTACATCTACATTATCTATCTTTCTTAACCATATTTATGTAATTAATTGAGGAAATTTATAAATCTCTGACATCTGCATGTTGGTTCCCACTTTTTTTATACATTTGTATTATATGACGTCTTAGCATGGCTGTTGATGGTGCTGAGAAGTGAAGCTGTTTTAGTTAATCTACAGGTTTTCCATCTTGACAACATTTTCATTGCTTTCTGCTCCTGAAGGGCCATGTCATGAGATTATTGAGGACCTGTTGCAGAAAATTGCCTTAAAGCTCTTTAATAAAAGCTGGGGAGCTGGAATTTGCTGTTATGGTGTATAGAGTAAGTGTTAGCTGACAGTACAAAGTAAAACTGTCATGGTTCTCACAATTAGAGCTTTAGTTCTTGAATGTAATTTTAGGATAACAACTTTGTTATTAAAGTTAGTAGATCAGTCATTTGTGGGAGTTAGTAATATTTTTTGTTAAAATGCCCAAAGGCCTCTTTTGATAGGAAAGAAGGTTATTCATCTACAAAAACAGATTATTGTGCCTACCAGCTCTTTTTTTTTTTTTTTTTAAAGGATCAGAGGAGAAAAAGTGGAGCTGAAACAATTATGTTTTGCAATAACCAAAAATTTCTTGGTGCACTATCTTCATGATGTAGACTAAGCCCAAGGCAAAAAATAGAGAAACTTATTTTTCACCACCAAATTTACTTCCAGTGATACTTGAACACGTCAGGTAATATTCCCTGGAGTTGTATTATATTTTAGCTTTCCAACATTATAATTTAAGACAGACAAAAATCAGTAAATTGGCTATGCAGTAACTCAAATGTCTAACCCATGAAGAGTATAAAGAACATACCTTAAAAATATATTTGGAATTGTAAAATCTAAACATGTGACTGGGCTCACTCTGTAGTGTTCCCATAAAACTAATCTGAGTTCTGAGCAAGATTTTTTTTTGTTCCCTTTTATATGGCAAGGATAAATTTTTATGAAAAAAAAACATTGTTGTAAATCAAACTTAATTTCTTTTTTAAATGCTACTTCAAAATATTGGCTCAACTTCTTGAATCCTGAAGACTCTCATACTATATGGAAACAATTCTTTCTGTTCTCCAGTCCTGTCCCAGCAGGAATAACTATATCCCATGCTGTTTATGCATGCAGAAGCATCAGTGACATTGAAGTGGATTCCATCAGAGAGTCTTGAAGTCATGATGCCAAGACAAAAGAAAGTCTGTCTTAGACATATCATTATTTCATATGAAATGTTTAAGATTATTTTTAAAAATCCAAGAAAGCCAACAGAATTCATTGTAAATGTATATTGTCTTTTATTGTCTCTATTTTTATTTTCTCCATTTATGTAATTTTAGTACTGTATTTTTTTATTGAACAGCATAATATTTACATTTATCTATAAAGGGGTCAGTACTCAATGAGATCTGATACCTTGAAACCTGAGACTTTATTACAGAATAGTTTTCCTACTGAATAGTTCCTGTCCAACCTTAATGAGTGTCTTATTGTAACGTAATAACAGTCAGAAGTGAGGGAGTTTTGTGGTGTTTGCATCAGATGATCTTTTGAGGTCCCTTTCAACCTAGGTTGTTCTAGAATTCTATGTTTCTATGATATTTTACAAAGTTTGAATGTCATTTTATCAGAAAACAAGCAATAAACTGGTGTTCAGACATAACCTAATGTGTGGGTGGCGAAGCTGTTATTGGGGAACACTTAAATGGTGAAATATTTGTTTTGGCAGAAAATCTGAAGATTATGGAAGAGATGCACTCAACTGAAAAGGTGACTGACCCAGCCATCATGGATAAAAGCCTCTCCAGCTTAGAAGAGGCAGTAACATCAGTTGCAGAGACAGTTCTTTTTCTGATTTCACAATGGGGAAAAAAATTGCTTATAAGTGTTCTAATAAATTATTGATATGCCTGTTAGAGGGTTGAGGCTGGAAGTACAAACTCAGCAACAAGTTACTTCTCCAATCTAACTTTTACTTGGCTTTCTCTGAATCAAAATCAAAATTTATTCACAGCTTTCATCATTTTTTTCATGAAAATCTAATGAAAGAATCAAGGGAGAAACAAGATAGTCCTTTCTTAGCGGACTTTAGAGTCTGTTTCCTCTATTTGACTGATTCCACTGCTGTTCTTTGACATATATAAAAAGAACAAATTCATCTTCCTTACTTACAGTTCTAAAACAATCACATCTATTTCATTGTATCTCTAGACTAATTAAGAGAAATAACTGAAAACCCTTAAAAATGGTCCATGTAAATGATTTTTCTCAGTAGAAATGGCAATATGTTTTCAGATGTGTTTCTACACTAGAAGATATAGTCTGTATAAAGCCATAACAGCTAAATTTTGGTCATGAAATTTAAAAAAAGAAAAGTATTTTGGACAACAAATCATGATCATTCAGAGAAGAAAATTAAAAACAACATGCTTATATTCACTTCATAACACAATCTGAAGTTTCATTGTTCATTGTGTTCTGTATGTTTCCTTTCTAGACAGACACTCAGATCCAAAAACCTGGGTTTAGTTCTACTATTGCAGACCATGTAGCACAATTGGATTGTACTTTTGGGTTAGGTCCCTGAATGACAGCATTATATGTTATAAACAACATTCCATTAAGCTTTGAGAGGAGATAGACCTCTTGCAGAACTGGTTAAAAGCAATCAGATGTATTGTGAGTGCTAAGACTAATCACGAAGTTACAAAAGCGTGCAAAAACCACTTAAACATTACAGAATTACTAGCCAAGTCAGAAAATAATGGAATCTTCACTGATGGAAGGAGATAACGGCTTCTGGAATATGTGATTTGCTTTTCCCTTCAATATCTCAAACCTCTGCTTTGTCTTCTGCACTGGCCTTTCCCCTCTTTCCATAACTTGCATTCTGTCCTCATTATCTTGTCTTCCTCTCTTCGCTCCCTCTTTTATATTTGCTGATTATTCTTTTCTCCCACATTTGCCTTCCTCTTCCTAAATCCATCTATACATTTTGATAGAACACCTTTCTGCAATTAAATATCTGGAGAACAGATGGTGCATTGCTGATGTGCCCTTCTATCACTGTATTTAAACTAGACCAAAAAAAACTAGAATCTGGGTCTGTGAAGCCTAGGTTTTTACAAGCATTTTTGAGATAGATGGTGCTTGAAGATAAGCAGTTAAAGTTGCTTTGCAAGACCTTGTTACCTGAAATTCTAGGTTATGTTAGGTACCTCATGCCTTCTTCCAAAAATGTAAATCAGAGCCGTACTGGTCAAAAATAACTAGTTGAATAGGAAAAGAATAATACCATTGTGGAAAAATACCTGAATGTATCCCCTCTACTTCTCTCCCCTAAAATTCTGGCTACAAATGAAAAAGTAATGTTCTTATTCTCTCTACTCTCATGTAAATCCTTCCTGGCTATTACTTAATAAATATTAGATTTTGTTGCCCAGTATTTCTCTTAATGAAAATCTCTTCAGTTAGAACTTGCTGTTGCCTATGGCTTTTTTTTCCTAGCATCAGAGTACAGTGTATCTAATTTCAGTACTGTGAAATCCATTTTCCAATTTATGAGCGTCAACCTTGAAGTCACAAGCATCGACTTGAAACAAAAAAAAAAAATAATGAAATAGCTTTGGAAATGTTACTTCCATTTCCCATTTGGGAAAGATTAGTCACAACAAACATGTTGAGGTTAAAGAAAAGTACAGCATCCTGTGAGAATTTTGATGTTTTACATTGATAATTAGGTTCTGAGCACCATCAGTAAAAAGAAATGAGCCATTTTCCAGTCTGTTATTTTCAATCACTGTGACAAACTAGGGATGAAACTGGCCAGCATTTAGCCAGCTGCAAATCAGGAAAGCTATGAGCAACAGGAGAGATAACGGAAAGATCTGACAGCAGGGTGACAGTACTCCAGGCATGATCCACATTTCTTTGAAGACCTAAAAAAAAAGGTCAAATTCTACAAAAGTCAAGGGAAGTAACTCAGGAATGCTCCCTTAAGTAGAAACAGACAATTTGAGCTCAGTCTAACAATTTCTTTCACTGATATTGGTATATTGCAAGAAGTCTAAATATTACAGCACATCAATGCAAAATATGAGAGTTCTTCAAATAAATTCATTAAAATGACATTAGAATCTCACAAAAAAATCAAGACAATCTTTTGAAAGAACTTTTATGTGATTGGATATTGTTTCTGGCTTGGTTGGATCAGACTTTGTGTTTTCTTGCTGTAACAGGTGCTCCTAAAGCACAGACACTGCAGTACTACAGGAATGTTTCTAGTTAGAGACATTTTCCATTCAAACTTGAAGACACATGGTGCATAGGTTTCACATCTCTTTGTCTGAAGTCTTCATTTTGGAAACTTCTGTTATTTTACAAAATACTTATTTCCATGTGTACTTTACTGTGCATTACAGAGGTATTCAATAGACAGTTGCACTTAAAATATTTTTGGTATTATAAACTCCTGAATTAACATTTTCAACATTAATAACCAACTTGTGTTCAACAGTAGAATTTATTCTAGCTATTCAAAACATAGTTAGCTTTCAAATATTAGTAAGTACAGAGTGGCAGATTTTATTTTACAGTAGTTTCAAAAAGAATTATTTAGTTTTATAGCAAGACATGGACAATGAAAGGCAAATTATGCTTTACTTCAAATGAATATATAAAAATAGAAGTGTCTGGTATCGTTAGTGACAGGAAAGAAAAGTCAAAATGGCCAATAAGAAAATGGCAAAAAATACCACTCAGAGGTATCATTTGATGCAGGAAACTGTTCAATGAATTCTATTTTCTTGCTGTCAATTCCTTCAAAAACTTCCTGCTTCAAAATATACAGCAAATTCAGAAAATGTTCTCAATCTACCATGAGACACTTCATTTAATTTTGATCACATATTGAAATTCATTCCTCAAAGAACTTGTATACTTACCAAACATGTCAGACTAACTTCCTTTGCACTTACACATGATTAAAAAATAAATGAAATCTTTAATCATTATATTTGTTACTGGATAAGGATTGTCATGTAGATCCTTGCAAATTGTTACTTTAAATATGGAGGGTGTGGAAGGTTTTAAATTCATTTGAGTAGAAAAATAGGAATTTATGATTTCTTTATATAAGAAAACAGTTCTGCTTCTTTTTTTATTTTTGTGGGGGATGTAGCAAAATAGAATTCAGTAAAAAAAAAAAAAAAAGAAAAGAGAGAACACACTGAACTGTATGGATATAGAAGCCTATATTGTTTGGGAGAAATCCACTCCCACCTCACTACAACCTTCTTACAGGTAGTTGCAGATAGTGATAAGGTCTCCCTTCAGCCTCCTCTTCCCCAACCTAAACAACTCCAGTTCACCCAGCTGCTCCTCACAAGACTTGTGCTCCAAATCCTTTACCAGCTTTGTTGCTCTTCTCTGGACCTGTTCCAGCCCTTCAATGTCCTTCTTGTAATGATGGGCCCAAAACCAAATATGGTATTGGAGGTGCAGTCTCACCAGTGCTGAATACAGGGTCACAATCGCTTCCCCAGTCCTGCTGNCACACTGAACTGTATGGATATAGAAGCCTATATTGTTTGGGAGAAATCCACTCCCACCTCACTACAACCTTCTTACAGGTAGTTGCAGATAGTGATAAGGTCTCCCTTCAGCCTCCTCTTCCCCAACCTAAACAACTCCAGTTCACCCAGCTGCTCCTCACAAGACTTGTGCTCCAAATCCTTTACCAGCTTTGTTGCTCTTCTCTGGACCTGTTCCACCCCTTCAATGTCCTTCTTGTAATGATGGGCCCAAAACCAAATATGGTATTGGAGGTGCAGTCTCACCAGTGCTGAATACAGGGTCACAATCGCTTCCCCAGTCCTGCTGGCCACACCGTTTCTGATACAAGCCAGGATGCTGTTAGCCTTCTTGTCCACCTGGGCACACTGCTGGCTCATGTTAACTCTGCCCCAAGCCTGTAGTATTGCATGATGCTGTTATTACCAAAGTGCAGGACCTGGCACTTGACTTTTTAAACCTCATACAACCAGACTCAGCTCATTGATCCAGCCTGTCCTTGAGCAGACAGACACTNTTCAATGTCCTTCTTGTAATGATGGGCCCAAAACCAAATATGGTATTGGAGGTGCAGTCTCACCAGTGCTGAATACAGGGTCACAATCGCTTCCCCAGTCCTGCTGGCCACACCGTTTCTGATACAAGCCAGGATGCTGTTAGCCTTCTTGTCCACCTGGGCACACTGCTGGCTCATGTTCACTCTGCCCCAAGCCTGTAGTATTGCATGATGCTGTTATTACCAAAGTGCAGGACCTGGCACTTGACTTTTTAAACCTCATACAACCAGACTCAGCTCATTGATCCAGCCTGTCCTTGAGCAGACAGACACTTCGCCCCAATTTGTTGTCATCTGAAAATTTGTTCTGACAAAAGTTGTAGGTCACAAAATATATGCCTCATCATAAACATTTCAGCAATCATTGACACTTTTACTCAATATCATTGAAAAGTATATTCTTCTGCATCGTTTCACTGTAAATCTACTCCTTTATTAGCTTATTTTTCATGTACTAAACTGAATGACATACCTCAAAATGCTTAGTTCGGGGTTTTTTGTTGTTGTTTTGAAATGAGTCATTTAATCAATTCCTGAAATCAATCAATCAATCAATCAATCAATCCATATTCAATGAATCTCTGGGATTTTTATTTAAAGCACTAAACTATGATCACATAGCTTTTCAAATTACGAGCTAAATTACAAGGAGAAAAATATTTTTGATATACAAATTTCTTAATATGAGTTTCAAACTTTACAAAAAAACCCTGTCACATCTATCAGAACCTTGTCATGTGTGAAATTGCACAGAGTCGTTGGAAAATATGCTCTAACAAAAAAGGACCATACATACTATATGAGAAACAGACATTAGGAGTATATTTTGGTAAAGCAGTATTCTTCAGTCTTCTCCTGCTCTTCTATTTGCTGTTATTTGAGGTTTAGCTTCTATTTGATTATTAATAATTAATAGTAATTATTATAAATTTTCATTAAAGTTGTGGACTGTTCCTTAAAATTCAGTGTGATTGGTTAGTATTGAAAATATCTTTGTTCTTTTTAAATAAATTTAATTTATTAAATCAAATATCTGCTGATTTAGAAGAAGGTTTACCCAGGTTTGGTCAGATAGCTTTAAAAACTCACAAGGGAAAATATTGTATCTGAAAATAGAAATTCATAATTGAACTACATCTGACTTGTTTTTTCAAGAGTGATCAGCTGTAGTTGCTCTGATGATCTAGATTTCCCTAGTAGTAAGATGTAGGCCCAACTCTAAGGTGCACAAATGTTTATCAGAAAGGAATTACTCTGGAAACTAACTTTAGATTTCCCTAGTAGTAAGATGTAGGCCCAACTCTAAGGTGCACAAATGTTTATCAGAAAGGAATTACTCTGGAAACTAACTTGATCTAATTCATTAGTCAAAGCCATCTGGATAAAGCTAGGTAGAGCATTCAAAATTTCCTACTTAGAAGTATCAGGTTTCACTTTTGATTTAGCACTATCATATTTTACACACTCATTGATATAAACCAGAATTATATAATGTCAGACATTTTCTCTGGTCATTAATATATATAGGTATCTGGAGCAAAACCAAAATAATTCCCTTTAAAGTTACTGCACTGGTCTCCTCCAGTAGTTATCTTTTCTTCTAATACATAGTATGCGCTCCATACATGTACAGAGTATGCACTCCAGTGCACTTTGAGAGTAGTCCAGTATCTGATAATTTAACATTTTCAGAATATTTAATTCAGTTTAAATTCAGTCTACACATACCTTCATTAACAACAACAACCAAAAAAACAACAACCAAAAACAAAACCAAAAAGTTATTCCTGAATTTTCCATAGTGAGGGAAATTTTATTCAAGGTTTATTTAGTCTTTTTCAATATAATGACAACTTGTCGCTTGTTTTGTAAAACTTTTTATTTATGGGTTTTTTTTGAGTCTCATCAGTAAGTTCATTGAAACAATGAAAACTTAGTGTTTAAGTATTTAGCACTCCCCAAAATATAATGAAGTTTTCTGTATTTTATTTTTTCAGGATACATGTAATTCTGGAATCACTGTATAATAATTGCACTAGATAGATACACTGATTCAATTAATGTAACAATTCCACCTAGTCCTTCAGACATGCAAGAATTCTTGCTAAGCTTAGTCAGAGATGCAAATTCTGTCTAAGAGAATCCAAGTTATTCTTTTAAGTCAATAATTTATAGCTTTGATTTTGCATGTCATATAATAATCATAGTATCATGCATAATGTACAAAAGTAATACCATACTTTACTATTTAAGTTTTCCACAAAAACTTTTAAAACTACTTTTTTTTTATAATATTGTGTATTGCTGGTAATCAGCTAGTAATAAACAAATGGCATCTTCCATTGAATGATGGCTTCTTACACAGAAGAGCAATATTGGGAATAAATTGTATGGTTTTTTTTATCTCTAGGGTGAATAAAAACAAATAAACTAGTACTAACCAGCTTGACACATATATGCTTTCACCACAAAACAATTATGGAAATCCATATATAAAGTGTGAAAAGTCCTAAGCTGCATACAAGTGCTGAGACATTTTTTGCTTTCTCTTCAGGTATTCCAAGTAATATACTGAGTTATTAAAGCTACAAGAACAACAGCAAGAGAAAGAACTTTTGTAATTCAGGTGATATATCATTCAGTTGTTTATAGAGGGAATTGTGTATGTCTGGGTGGCTAAACCTAAAAAAAAAAAAAAAGCCCCAACAACAAATGAGTCTTTGGGGTAAAAAGATAGCTAAAATCTAATGTGTTCTGAGGATCTCTGTAAAGGCAATATATGCCCATTTTGAAATCCAAAATTCTCTTATCATTTCAGTGACAACCAATTCCACAAGTACATGTAAGAACGTGACTACACTTTTAAATGCTTTATAATACGAGAACTCCTGTGGATATGCCATAAATATTAAATACTTTATCACTACTGTAAATTCATCCTTTCATGCAGTGTCAGGAATGTATAAAATTTTGTCCCAAAGTGAGCTTCTTGCTGCCCTTGATATAGCTGAGATTGAGCTGAGAAAGTGAAGGAATAGTTATTCCTGAAACTATTTCTTGTATTTGATAATATTTTGATGCTATCAATTTGCTTCCATGATACTATCTTTATGTATTAATGCCTACAAAGCCATATACAGAGAGGAAAAATATAGTTTCATTTCTTCAAATATTTACTGACTTTTAAAATATAAAAATTAAAATTAGTAATGCATATAGAACTACATGCATGCAAATATGTTTATGGAATCATCTTTCAAGTTCCAGTGCTAAAATCTTCATCTTTGGCATTTCTATGAAAAGGGCCATTTTTATATGTATCTGTTGAGATTCTGCGTTTAGAATCCAAAGCATATTTAGTGAATGTTTTCAGTTTTCAGAGGGTCTCTGTTCAGCTCCCGAGTTTCATAGGATTTTTCTGAGGTGACATAGTAACATAGACAACACTTAAAGTTCCTTCTGATTTATTCTTTTTTGTGATTGATTAGAAACTCAACGGAAGATTTCAGGCAGTTTGTATTCTACACGTTATTTAATTTCAAGGAAGTTTTCAAGAAAGCAGCCAGTTTTCAATGTCACTGGACATTCAGAGAAAGTGTGTGTTTCAACTTCTGTGGCTATATATAGGTGAGCAACTTTCTTGAGAAGACTGAAGAGACAGTCTTGTCAGTCTGTGATTCTATGATCTCCAGTTTTCTAACTTGAAATCTAACTTGTTTCTAATCTTCAGTAGTTCCAGAACATTTGCTTTCCAGACGAATCCATTATTTGGATTTGTTACAGTTGTACTGTAAATTTGCACACTTAGTGTGCTGGTTTGAGTTGTTTTGTTGCAGTTTTTTTTCCGTTTCTCTTTCGATGAAAACAAAAAAAAAATTGCACCGAGAAAGAGCAAAATTGAATCTTCTTTAATGTCTCATCCACTTTTTTTCTCTCAATAAATGATATTTAGTACTGGTAAAAATTATTTGCAGAATATTCTGTCTTAAAAAGAGAAGGAAGTTTTACTAAGAGTTCGACATATGCGGCTTTGTATTCTGCAATATTTGAGCTTCACATTCCTTTCACTTGTCACTGTTCTTTCATGGATACTTAGATAAACCTTACAGAAATAGTGGTTAAATATTTTTGGTGGTTTTGCTGTTCTTTTAGAACTTTTTTTTTTTTTTTTTTCTGCAACAGTAACAGTCAGAAATGAACTTAAATTACTTTGTTGTAGGTGGAAGTAAAAGGCATTAAGTGCCAAAAAGATCAGAGTTGCAAAAAAATAAGTGAATACTATGTTTGATTGGCATGAAGTGGGAGCTTTTGATGCAAATAATATATGTGGACCTGGGAGGGTGTTTTTCTTCAACCTTAAACAAGCTCAGGCATGCTGACTATTCAAAACAGAAGATATTTGTAAATTAACAAACTTGGTATTTTCTTGCAGCAAAATACAATAAAATTATTGATTCCTTGTGGGGTGAACCGTGACAAGCTCAAATCAGAAGACAAAATTCAGTTAATATCCAAATATATCCATAGCAATTTTATATAGCATCATTTAATGCAGGAATAAGTTGCATAGAAAATCTGTGATCCATCTAGAAGTATATGTGTGTGTGATCATGTTACATAATTTCTGGAATAAACATTCCTGGGTCTATTTGATCCAAATCTGGTCTAGAAAGTGAACTAAGAAGTGATCTAAGACTTTAGACATCTTGTACTCCTAATGATTTTATGCAAACACTTCATTACTCACTGAATTTCACAGGTACTAAATATTCATTATTAAAAATATTTTTATTTATATTTTCAGTAACTGGTTCCCATGTTTCCTTTTTTTTTCCTTTTCAGACTCAAGAGGCAGTTAATTTTTTTTTCTAGGATATGCATATTTCAAAACAATCAGAAACAATACTCTGGAAGCTCCTAAAGGTTGCAGAAGTTGAAGAAGATAACTTGATGTTTGTCAAGAAAAATTATATATTCTTTGAAAAATAGGAGTTTTATGTCCAGTAAACACCAGACACATTTTCATAGAAGTGCCAAAGCAAAATGTTTATGTCACATTCCAGCTACCTAGAAAATACTAAACAGCTCTTGTGCATCTCCATTTCTATAGCAAGTAAGTTGGAATATAGCTGAAGAAAAGAGGTGGGTTTTCAAAAATTCAAACACTTCTTCAGGGCCTAAGGAAGTTTGGTCTGACAAAAGATAACTTCCCTGATTTTTTTATAAACTTAGGATGTCATGCTGTTACACAACTATTGCAGTATTAGTTATTTTGTCCTCTGAAATGGTTATTGCCTGTATGTCTAGCCACAGGCAGCCAAAAACCTGCTGGATTCATAGACATTCACAGAATGACAGAATCATGGGACACTAATTGTTGGAAGGGACCACTGGCGATCATTAGTCAAACCACCCTGGTCCCACACTCCACCCAGTCCCGCTAAAGCAGGTTCTTGCACTGGGGACCCCTATACATCTCATTCAATATCAGATGATTTTGAAAGAATACTTGTTTAAAAATTTTCCATCTCTTCCATGATCAATCTTCTGTTTACAGTTATTTTATTATTATGGAGACATTCACACCTATGGAAATACACAGAAATCTTACTCAATAATTTAATTACAGAAACTAAAGTTTATGCAAGAAATGCAAATTTTACAACCATTGACAATAACTACCATTGTGACTACATTGCAATATATTGATTGGAAATATGCTTAGCTCAGTATGAGCTTCAACATATATATATGTAAGTAATGTAGGATATAATATTAACTCATTAAGAGTTCTTAGAAAGGAATTTTTCAAAGTAAAATTATACTAATAACAGTATCAATACAAACAACACCACTAATAATAACGCTAGTACTAATGCTAGTACTACTAACTTGAAATTTAATAGCCTAAATTAATGGCTCTATTGCAAAAAATCAAAATATTTATATTGCAATAATAATGGAAATGGAAAACAGCCAAAGTATCCTTTCTAATTTAGTAATATATTCTTTGAAATAATAATAGAAAAGTAAAGCCAGAGTACTCACAATCTGAATTACTACTGCTTTTCTTTTAGCTTTTAGAACTATTTTATGGCATCTAGCTATAGCAAAGAAAAGTAAAAGGATACCATATAATCTCTTGAAAGCATTGTATGCTAGAACACTGAATAATAAAATATATCTCCAACATAACTACAAAACAGCATAAACATTTCGAATAACAACTTGAGCTACAATTTTTCTCTTTTTTCTGATGTCTGACTTTTCATGTTATAATTTTTGTGACCCTAAATCCATTAGAAAGATTTTCCTGGCATCCTACATCCCACTGGCTTTTAGTGAAGCTTCACCTGCTAAGAGTTCTATGAATAAAAGTACATAAACATCTAGACAGACAAATCCAACTGCTACAAAATTCTTATTGTTCAGCTTTACTTTAAATCTTTGTAAATACAAAACAGATATTTTTACTCCACAGATATTCTTCCTTACACCACCTCATACACCAAGCTACACTATAAAACATGTAATTAATAAAATTTGTCTACAGAGATACTTATTTGATGGTATTTTTGAAAATTTTTTGTCCAAGCCTGCCTTATCTTTTTCTGAGACGTTCTCCATTGAAAGTACCACCTTAACATGGAGTGTGGACTTGTTTCTGAAGCAGTCCCTGCAGGACTAAAGCAGAACTCTTCTTTCCCCTTCAACTCTTCTTTGGGCCACCAAGATGATGAAGAGAGTGGAACATCTTATGAGGAAAGGCTGAGGGAACTGGGTCTCTTGAGCTTGGAGAAGAAGAGACTGAGGGGTGACCTCATTAATGTCTATAAATATGTTAAGGGTGAGTGTTAAAGTTCTTGAGCAGCTGCTGTATCTGAGGGTACATACTTGTTCACAAAACTGAACAATATGGAACTCCTTAAAACCTAGGATAGTATTTTACATAGAAGTCTCATATATTTATGGGAAATATGAAGATATAACAAACTCACTGTTGCAAAAATTTTGTAGAAAATATTTAGGTGCAGAATTCAGTCAATTTATTTCACTCAGATGCATTATAAAAACTCAAGGCAGAGCTGTCTTGTGTACATTGAAAAGTAATGTAGTGATATGAGTCATTGTTCCTCAGAATGCTACATTGTTAATATTTTGAAGTGTTGGTTTTCACAGTGTTGTCCCAAAACTGGGGTCATTTACCAGGTTTGCAGCATGCCAATATGCACAGAGAGCAGAGGTGTTTGATTTATTTCATGTCTGTACAGAAACGGATGCTGGCTGGTAATTCCACAAAGCTAGCACACTACACACAGGATCTACAACATGACTTTGTTAGTTGATCCCATTAATATGGGATAGTCTGGAGAACAAAAAGACTACAACTTAAAGGTAGCACCTTCAGCCTCTTCTGTCTCATCCTCTTTTGATTCAGCTGAAGCTCTACAGGGAAAAAAAAACCCAAACCAAAACGAACAAGATTATTCAGTCAAATGAAAAAGGAAAACAAGAAAGAGGATGAAGTCTTGTGTTTGAGTGATGAGAAATTCAGGACTTGTATAATCTCTTGGAAGATTCATGATATAAAACAATACTGCTTTACAAATGGTCTTGAAAGCACTGAAAGCAGCTCTTTACAAAATGAGTAAAATCTTTCTGATTTGAATGCCTAGAAATTCAGAGTTGTAACACAGACTACAGTAATGTGTTTTGGAACATAATAGTAACTACTCTCTAGGGTGTTCAAATTCAGATAAAATCATGGGAATTCTACATATCTAAGGCAAATCAAATATTCAAAAGTCTCAAATTTTGTTTGATGTATATCCTATCTACTACTCTTTTCTAAAGCATCTACATTGGCTATAAAAAAGGAGAAAAAAAGCAGTAATACCTACCACTCACTATATTTATTGCTAGATGGTGTACATAATATCTGTGCCCAAAAAATTTATCTCTAAACACTTTAAATTTCTCTCCATTACTCAAAATCATTCCATTTCACCCATCATTTGCTGCATACTTCCAAAATTTGTTCTGCTAAAATTCAGGGTCCTTTAGGTTTCACTTTGGTCCTAGCTATAAACTAAAAAAGAGATTGCATTACAGTTTTCATAGTTACTTTTTCCCTTTATACTGTGTAGCAGTAACCTACTCATATTTACAAAATTCCTGATTATTTTATTTCATTTAATATACCACATCTTATATTTAAGGTTATTCAATATTGCATCTCATTATACCTTTTATTAGCCTTGTATTGTTTGATTTTATCTTTTCTCAAGGGTAATAGAAAAGTTCTTGTATTTTATTAAATGTAAAATTAGAAAGATTGTATTCAGTCAGTGTTTCTGGTGTCTATAGACCTCAAATCCTGTTACATATTCAGGACAAAACTCTCACATAGGACAGATAACTTTGATTGTGTAAAAATGATATATTAAGTTTCTAAATATGACCAGCTATTAGTTCTAGGTGTTTGGAATGTGAGTTTTTCTCACTAGAAAAATGTGTAGAACCACCTAAAATGTATCACAAGCTAAATTTCATTACTAAGATTTAGACTAATTTTTTTTTTCATTTTGTGCTTCATAAATGTTTCAGAACATCTCAAAGCATGGGTGCAAAGACATGGTAATTTCTCCTTATCTGCAAGACAGTGCTTGCAGTTATTTAAAGAGGTTCTGTAAACCTTCTATAAAAAAGAATGTAGCTCTGACTGTAGGGAAGGCAACAGCATTGCACATAGACCTTAATTTTCCTTGTCTCCTGCTAGACCTCACTGTTGCTTCCTCTGCAACTGGAGAGCGATCATGGATGAGAATTGAGGTCACAGACTGACCGCAGATGAAGATTCTCCCACCTCCATCTCCAGAAAGCTCACACAGCTCATATAACTCTAGACAATATTTCTACATAACAGGATTACCATAGTTATCCCTGTGACAGATAACAGAGCTGGGGTTATAGTGCAAATTGAGCCATTTGCAGGCTGACCAGCACCTCAGGAACACAACAGCTTTGTAAGGGACACGCTCCATGGAGGAACAAGCTGTGTGACCACCAACTGAAATAAAGTCAAAAAGATTATGCCAGAGATTTTTAGTACAGAACAGAATGATGAGCCACACTAACACAGCTAATATGAATAAAGTGACTAAGAGTCCACCTTTTACTCTATGCTTCAGAAGAAAACATTTTTTCTGAAAAAAATATCCATAAAATTATGTCTGTTATTTAGCGTGTCCTTACGGAAAGCAGCTCTTCTTCAACACTATCTTTCCACTGCAGTTAGCTAGCCACTAGCAAGAACTGGTTCAGCACATAGTTTCTGCTACAGCAAGACTTGGAATATGTTTACCTTTATGCTTACCTTTCTCTGCTGCCTCATTCAGAGTTACAGGTGCTGGAGCAACATGTAAAGCTCACACTGGGACATTGGATGCAAGGCTTGATCCTGAGAGAGAAAACATGCAGCTCCCAAGAACCTAGTTATTAGTTTACAGAATCACAGAACACTAAGGGTTGGAAGGGACCACTGGAGATCATCTAGTCAAATCCCCTGCTAAAGCAGGTTCACCTAGAGCAGGATGCAAGGGATCATGTCCAGGTGGGCTTGGAATATCTTTTAATTAAAGAGACTCCAAACCTCTGTGGGAAGCCTGTGCCAGTGCTCTGCCAACTTCTCAGTAAAGAGGTTTTTACTTGTATTCAGATAGAAATTCCTGTGTTCCAGTTTGTGCCTGTTGCCCCTTGTCCTGTCATCAGACACCACTAAAAACATCTGGCCTCATCCTCTTTACACTCACCCTTTAGATATTTATAAGCACAGATCAAATCCGTTCTCAGGCCTCTGTTCTGCAAACTAAACAGACCCATCTCCCTCAAGCTTTCTTTGTAAAAAAGATGCTCCGGTCCTCTCATCATCCTTGCTGTCCTGCACTTGACTCTCTCCAGTAATTCCTTGCCTTTCTTGCACTGTGAAGCCCATAACTGGACAAAGTACTCTAGATGTGGCCTCACTAGGTCAGAGTAGAGGGGGAGGATATCTTCCCTCAATCTATTTGCCGTGATCTATTTCATAATACACCCCAGGTTACCATTTGCCTTCTTGGCCACAAGGGCACACTGGTGGCTCATGGAGAGCTTGCTGTCCATCCGGACTCCCAGGACCTTCACAGTGCTGTTTCCCAGCAGGTGAACACCTAATCTGTACTGGGGCATGAAGTCATTACTCCCTAGGTGCGGGACCCTACACTTGACCTTGTTTAGCTTCATTAGGTTCCTCTCCTCTTAGCTCTCTAATCTGTCCATAATGCCCTGAATGGCAGCACAGATTCCAGTGTATCAGCCACTCCTTCCAGTTTTGTACCATCAGCAAATTCCATCCCTTCATCCAGGTCATTGATGAATATTTTGAGTAAGACTAAATGCAGTACTGTCTCCTGGGACACACTGCTAGCTGCACACCTCCAGCTAGACTCTACACTGCTCGTCACAACCCTCTGAAATCAGCCGATCAGCCACTCAACCAGTTCTCAACCCACCTCATGGTCCACTCAACTAATCCACACTTCCTAAGCTTGCTTATGAAGATGTTATGGAACACAGAATCAAAAGCCTTGCTGAAGTCAAGGTAGACCACATCCATTGGTCTCCCCTCATCCAACCAGTCAGTCATGCCATCATAGAAGGCTGATTGGTCAAAAATGATTTACCTTTGGTGAATCCACATTGACTCCATTTAACTCTCTTCCACAGAAAACAACAATTTTCACTGTTCCTTACATCACAACAGATGTTTTTATGTTAACTTCTTAAAATTACCTTGCTGTATTTATATTATGAAAAACTACATTTTAATGTCACAACATCAAACTGATTTCTATATTAGCACTGCAAGCCTGTATAGAGAAGCTGCAGAAGCAGAACAAGGTGGGGGATTATGGTACAGCCACTGTCGACAGCCTGTCAACATCAGCACTGGTTGTTCACCCTCACAGAGGATGCAGTTTAGCACAACCTGGACTGCCACACTCATTGTGTTACATGCTAATCAGACAGTCTGTCTGATTTTATTTCCACACCTTCTCTTTATTTCCAAGTGAAGGGAAATTGGAACAAAGAGTTTTACATTGTGTGTCACATTCTTGCTATTTCTTGTTTAACACATTGCAGACTTAAACCCATAATTATCCAGGCTGAAGTTTTACAGTTTCTTGGATTCAGTGGGGTGTGTACATTATGTAAAGTCACTGGCTGGTTCATAGTATGAGGGAAACAAAACCTGACAAGACTCCAGCCTGCCTTATGGCACCATCCAGCTTGTTTCATGTGTATGCCTGCCTGACTTTTCAGAATAACCAAGTTCACCCATTAGCTGTGTCATTTATTCCCTACTTTCCTGATGATCTGGAACTTTGTCAGCAAATAACCTTCACACAAGGGAGCCTTTAAACAGTACTTCCACAAACAAAGTCACAAGAGCAGTTTGCTGTTATTTTTGTTGCCGTTTTCTCAGTTTGCCTGTGTTAACAGGGAATGATAATAACATGCTTTTTGTGTAGCTACCTAAAAGGCTGTTCTCTGGGTTATGGTAATTGTTTCAGTGAAGTCCACAAAAGGCATAATTGAATGTAAATGGAATAATTAGGAAATGGCTGCTGCAAATACCTAGGGTCTAAACACACTTGAGTTTATATGCCGCACACAAAGGTAAATAAAACCTTTTAGCAAACTGGTGTCTTGCTCTGACTGTTTAATTATTCTTCCAATGATACTTTTACATACTCTGGAATACACACCGGAATATTGAGCTAGACATAAAGATTTCGGCAAGTTCTGTCACATCTTCCTTGTCTAAGCCTCCAATGACAATGATAGGCAAGGAAAATGGAAGGGAGGATGCAGTAAAGAAAAATGTCATGTCAGTTATATATTCTCTAAAAGACCTAGCAGCAGTTTGAGCTCTGTAAACAACATAAATAATTAAACCCAAAGCTCTTTAAATCATCATTGCCAATTTCATTTTCAATTTACACCTTCACTAGGGTAGTTTATATTTAGGTTTACTGGAGCATCCCATAGTCTAAAGAATATTTTTTAAGCTCTAATAAACACTCACCAAGCTCGTATTCCCTCTTCTTTCCCTGTTAAACTGTCTTTAGGTTGATTCACTGCTATAACTGCAATCTTTTATATCAGATCCTGTAAACCCAGTTTCTCGGCTGAAGACAGGCTTTCCACTTTTAAGAGTCCCCTTGTCAGGGATCCACTCTTTTTACAAAGCTTAGCTTTCAGATTCCAAGTAGATATAAAATATTGGCAAAGTTAAGCTGCTAGTTCTCTTTAATTTGCATAAAATAATATATAGGGCTAATAAAACTAGGAAAATAAAGTGTTTTACTCCAGCTTAAATGTGAACACAAATAATTTGTGACATATTTGCTCAGTGTCTGTTGTTACATCTGTCAGAGAGATGATTGAGGTTAGGCTGTCACTGTCCTGTCTTGGATGAACAGGAGACCAAAGGAGAAATCAGAATGACTTAGGAGAGCAAAGAATACAATTTATTTTAAACCTTTCTTACTACAAAGAAGCAAAAAGAACTAGTAAATGGAGGAACTCAGGACTTCTGTGTGCTGGTTGCAGTAGTTGGCTTGCAGAGACATCAAACTACTCCACATAAAACAGTGACACAATTCTCCTCAGTCTGGAAGCAGAGGTAAGAAGGGTAAGAATACATCTGGAATTTAGTTGGCCATGTGCTCATGTGATATAGCCATTACTGCATCCAGAACTGATCCCCTCTCCAGATCATTGAACAGAACCAATCCAAACATTGAGCCCTTGGGAACACCACTTGAGGTCAACCATAAGCTGGATTTCTCTCCATTCACCACAATACTTCAGGCTCAGCTATCCAGTCAGCCTTTTACTGAAGGAACTGAGTAGCCATCTAAGCCATGAGCACCCAGTTTCTCCAGGAGAATGCTGTGGGAAATGGTTGAATGTGGAGAAATGATTGAAAGTGGCTTCATGAGAACATCCATCTGTTCCCTCAGTAACCTTGGATCAATTCCATCAAAATCCATAGACTCTCTAAGTGGTGTAGCAGGTTGTTTTTACCTTTTCCCCTTGGATTATGAGGGCTTCAGTCTGCTCCCCTAGACTTGGAAAGGCAGCATTAATTACCTCATCTTTTGTCACTGTGTTTCCCCCTACATCCAGCAAAGGATGGAGATTCTCTTTCACTCTCTTTTCGTTGTCAATGTATTAAATATTGATTTATTCAATTAAATAGTAAACAATAACTTTTTAATTATTTTAACAGCAGTAACCCCCATGAGAACAAATTCTAGAAATCATGAGAATTGTTCCATGATTTGGAGTATTTTGCCTACCTCTTCATCCTGCTTGGGTAGTCTGTATCAGAATCCCAGTCTGCCATATTGTCCTTCCCTTTCATTCTTACATATAGATAGTCAACCCTACCATCACCATCATTAAGCTCTAAACAATCAAAACTCTCCCTACCACACAAAGACACCCCAGCACCTTCCTTGCCTAACTCTCCTGAAGAATTTGAAGTCATCGATCACAACACACCAGTTGTGTCAGTCATCCCACCATGTTTCTGGCATGTAATGGCAACCATACCATAGGTTTCCTGCTGCACAGTGGCTTCCAGCTCCTCCTGTTTGTTGCCCATGCTGCGTGCATGTAGACACACTTCACTTGGGCCACCTTTCTGGGGGAAGAATCCCTAATTCCTGTGTGACCGGTCTGAGGTACACCCATGGTTTCTAACCCATCAGTAACCCTGGTGTCTTTGCTGTGGCGTGGCTGTACATCTCCTACCCCTATGGAGATGGCAGACCAGAGGACATTACTAGTGCACCATTCCACACACAGTGGTGTGCCACCCCATGCTTGTTCACATCCCCCTGTAAATCTGCTGAGGCTTGCTAAGTACTTTGCAAAAATCTTCCCCTGCCCCCCTCGCTCTGAGACAGGTGTGCCCTGTTTGTCATCAGGGGCCCTGGTGTTGTGAAAACTGACTCATGATCAAAATCCCCAAATCCTGCCAGCAAAGCACTTCAGAGAACTAAAAATGTCAAGGACAAGGTCAACCACGGGTGATGTGTGCTTACAAAATGCCAAGACTATGATATGTAAAATGTTGCCTTCATAACAAGTGTCAAGATCATATTGTTAAAGGCTAAAAACAAAAGCAGAAAGTTTTAGTCTTAAGGCTCATCCTTACTATTGCATATAGTTAAAATGACAGAAAGTTTAAAATTAGTTTGAGATTACTCTCTGCTTTGTATAACCTGTAGAAAAGAACCTTCTCAATCTTCGCTGTTTTACATTTGGGCTATGAGTATTGAGAATAGATTTTTAAGTGTTGATCAAATCATTCAAGTTAGAGTTAAATATTTTATGCTTGTTTCCTCACAAAGAGCAGTGTTATCCACCATGATCAAAGCTAAACCAGAACTCCCCATGTTGTAATCCTGTATCCAACTTCAGCTTCCTCTGCTGTTTGAGATCTGTCCTTCAGTTTCAATCTGAAAAGTACCCTTGATTAGGAAGACCATGTATTCAGCAGCTGAAATTTTTAACAGAAGAGGTTCCTGCCTTCCCTAACCAAATTGAAAATATGTGGCTGTATATTCCAATGTTTAGGTGTGATTCAGACTCCTCTAAAAATACCAGATGCAGTTCAGTGCTTTGATTGCCCTGCCACCAATGTGGGCAGAGTTTTAGAGACTAAGTAAGAAAATAACACCAAGCCACTTCTATTCACTAATGGGCCTTTGATCATGTAATAACCCTTTCCGCAGGAAATCCCTTGATGGCATGTTTTCTAACTTATTACCTTCCCCAGAGAGTACTTACACAGAATTGAATTAACAGAATGAAGACAAAGACAGATTATTAGACACTGATTCTTCTTTTCACTCTCATTTTCTAACTCCCTTCCTGCACAGCAACTAAGCAACTCTCTCTTCACAGTGCCAAATAAATGTTGCGTGAATGTAATGTTCTTCACAGTAGAGGAAGCATAAGCAGCCCAGGCTAGAGAGGAAAAACTACAAATGACACAATGCTGCTTGCAAACAGAATTGAGATATACAGAACAATACACTATATAGAATTATACTGGGATCACTGATTCTCCTGTGTCAAAAAGAAAAAAAAAAAAAAGAAAGAAGAATAAAAAAAGTTGGGGGAGATGAGAGGGAAAAAAAAGGAGAAACAAGAAAAAAGAGAAAAAACGATAAAGATAAAAAAAGGAAAAGAGAAACAAGTGAGGTGAGGAGGAACAGAAAGCTGGTCAATCTTCTCTGCATAATATTTCTGTAAGTGCATAATCATGTGCATCATCTCCTTAAACTCTGTTTTCCTCTTAGTTTCACTCTAAGGTGAAGGTCCTGGATGTTCCCTAACTAAAGAAGTAATAATAAACAGTACGAAATTCCAAATGCACCTTCAGGGCTTTCCCTTACAAATTCTCAGTTGGGCAGAAGCTCTGGCTGTTCCTGTAGCGAAGATATCCTGTGCTCTGGCAGGCACAACAGATACTTTTGGCTCATTTTCCAAATTCAGAGCTTATGCAATTTATCTGCAAACTGTGTCTACTCCATGATGTATCTAGAGCTCCAAGAAAAAGGGGCAACAGGACTCTCTTTTCCACTCCAGAATAGCTTGAGCCAAGATGAAAAAGAGCTAATACTCTTTTGGGAGATGGGGATGCTCAGCAACTGTTTGAATAAAAAGGGATCATGTTCTTGAATCTTGATTAGAGACAAACTGTGTTTAGCACAAAGCCTGATGTATGAAACAGGAGCTTTGAGACCATAAGGGATTAAGTCAGACTGGCGTAAACTGAATCAACATCAGGATTTCTGTAATGGATAGTTTCATGGTTGATCATGCCATCAAGCAGACATGGGTGAAGTGAACATGACTTTGATACGGCTCTGACACATCTGTAGCATAAATAGATTTGTTTGGGCTGATTATGTTTCCTGGAGATTCCTCCTTATCACTGAAGGGAACCACTTATTGACAGAGTTTAAATCCAGTTATCATTAGTTTCATTAGTCTTCACATGCAAAATTATTTTAATTTTATGTTTCTGTTGTAGAAGGTGTCACTATTTTGTCTCTTTTTTTTATATAGAAAAGAGCAATGGTTTATTCTTTCTATCTGGAAAATACATTGTTATACATCAACTGAGATACAGCTTCTGGAAAACTAAGGCTCTACATATTAACATACAGAAGTGTTCTCCAAGCTAGGAGAATAATAGCAGGCAAAATAGCTTACAATCAAAAAAGGCACCTGATCTGTATTGAAGAAAAATGAGTATTGCTACATTTCTGTCCCAAAATTTGGCTAGCAGAAGCTGAAGATGCTAATGAGAAACAGGTATGGAACAAAATGGAGCTTTCCACAGTTCATGGTTCTCTTTTGCAATAATAACAGAAGGCAGAAGGAAAATACCGGTGATAAAATAACAAAAATAATTAC
>VXBZ01000903.1:125181-177124 GCA_013399135.1 Heliornis fulica
AAGGAGGGAATGTGGTTAAAAGGCTAGAAAATGGAGAAAGAACAAAAACTCTCCTCCTGACAGCAACCTGGATTTATGCTGCATTCAAATGGCCATCTAACCACAATCCGCCTACATTAAGTAAGGATTTAGGAGACTCCAGATACAGGCAAAGTTCAGGCAACTCACTTTTCATTGTGTCACTTATTCCACTCTGTTAATTGGAAAGCAATACTCTTTAAGGTCATTATAACGATGTAAATATTAAAGTTTGTTAGGAAATCAAACACTGTAATTAAGATCCCCACTGGAAATATACACTAAATAAAACTATTACAGGGAAGGTTAAACAACAACAAAAAAATTGTTTACAGGCTTTGAAGAACACAAACATACAAAATGTGCATCTCCAACTGCTGAAGATATAAATACAAGAGTAAATTTAATCCACAGGCTGTTTTAACAGTCTCCAGTATGAAAAAATAGAAAGAAAAAAAAAAGACGTTGGTTACATCTTTGAAAACTTTAAAAAAATCCATCATTTTTAGCAATTATTTCAGAATTATAACAAAAATTATCCATAATTTAGTTGTGTGACATTTTTTAAAGAAACTGACACACTACAAGAATTTCGTACTATGCTAGCAGACAAAAAAGGAGTCAATTGTAATTATGAATTATTTAGATTATTGAAAAGAAAATTTAAGAGAATTAAATGATGAAATCTCTTATCAGCCACTTGCTGGTTACCTGTCAGGTTTAAAGAGGATCGATACAAGTTTAGAAATAGGATTGAAGATTGCTAATATGAAGCTAAAAAAAAAATTGTAGTGAAGAATAGGCAATCTTATCTGCCTTATTATACACTGAATTTTAATGAATGCCTTAATGCCAGTTCTTTAATGGATTAATCAATAATTACAATTTCACGCCATATTTATACTTTTTTGATCCATCTCCAAATTTGTTTTTAAAAAATTAACAAGTTGCATTTGTTTATCCCATCTCCACAAATCCATTTTGTCTCTTTAAAAAGAATAAATGATAAAATGGATCTTCCTAGGAGGCCAAGAAAGTAACTATCAGTTCATCAACATATATAGTGCATGAAAAAAAAAACCCACCATGTCTTATATGAGTGAGAATTGAGGAATACAGGTAAGTGCACACAATTCCTGTATTTCACCAGCCCAAATACTCTCTCAAAAAAAAAAAAAAAAACCAAACAAGAAAAACCCCACATTGATTTCAGTTATGCTGGTCTAGGTGTGAGATAAATTTAATGATTATAGTGTACTCATCACCTTCATAATGAATTGCTATGAAAAATAGTTGAGCAGGGACAACATCCACTTCAAAAATTAATCTGTGCTACCAATGGTTTGCTGAACCCACTGGTCTCAAGATCAATTATCTAGTCCTCATAATCTTTTCCTAAAAAGAGAGATGCATAAAACAGGTTAAAATTCAAGTCTGTAGTATTTAGGACATACAAGCAAAGCTCACACTGTTCAATTTTTAGTGTCAAAGATGTCAATATTAATTATAGAGCATTAAGAGCCCAAAGTCCTAAATAACAGATGAAATAATGGGTTATTCAATTGTATCCTGTAACCAGGCACCTTGTAGTTCATCTAGTATGTGTTCATCTATGGATAGCTTTATATGCTATCCATTTTTATAGCAATATAAAAATAGATAAATCATTTGTGTTATGTGGGTTTTTACCAAAGAAAACATATTAGACCTGTAGGCAAGGTGTGTAGATAAACCGAAGTCCTAGAATCTCTGCAGACATAACCATTATTTTTATTTTGTAATAGCAAAAAAAAACCCCAACCAAACCCCAAAAAAACAAAGAATGACAACCCCCCCCAACATTTATTAGGAAAAAAAAAAAGGTAGAGAAAAGTCAAGGAAATTTAAAGAAAAGTGAAGGAGCTGTTATCACGAAACAGCCTGTTCACTGTCTTGTAGACTAAGGATTCCTATATTTGAACCCACATACAGCTGAAATTAAAAATAAATAGAAGAAAGAAAGAAAGAAAGAAAGAAAGAAAGAAAGAAAGAAAGAAAGAAAGAAAGAAAGAAAGAAAGAAAGAAAGAAAGAAAGAAAAAGAGTTATCAATCTGAATACAATACCCATCAACAGAAAAGAAAGCTTTGAGGTGAAACATGGACAACTGGTAATTTTAGTAGCCTGGTTATAACTGAACTGTTTTGATTCAAAGGGCCATACATTGTCTCCCTCAGGCTAGATTCTGGACAAAGATAATTTGTCTAGTAGAACACTGGACTGATCTTAAAACGTAGAGACAAACAAGAGTCCAGAGCTAGTAGTAGATTTTTGTTTGGGAAAATTAATGGAAGGAAATAAAAAGGTAGAATGAAAAAGCCTGATAAGCTTTTTCAAACAGTGATGAATCTAGGACTGATTTAGATAAAGCAGATAAAGCAGATATTTCAACTTCTTTTGTTAATTTGAAAGCTACACATGCCCTTCTGCAACTCCTACGTTCATATGAGCCTGAGATTTAAAATCCTAGTATTTGAGACCCTAGTGATTCAAAGGATGGTCTATAAAAACTGCTAGATCTCACACAAATAGCTTTTTTTTTCTTTTCCCCACATCAGGCAACTTCACTTCAAAACTTTCAAAGAGAAAAATGAGAATATGTCCAGGTATACTATAATATATTTTATATATTATATAAAATAAGGTATGTTGAAAATGGCTATCCATTTTGAAGCAACTAAACAGTCACAAATGTTTCCAAACAGAACCATGCAGCACCTGCTTTCAATCACCATGCTGCTCGCTTTAAGGTACTGTATATTTCCCACCATGTTTGCAGGGTTGAAATTTTCCTTGTTTTTTTTTACATCTAATCAAACAAGTCCTTAAAATTTTAAGTCCAGCTGGACAGATATTTTGTCCTGGTTATCTTGGTAATCTTCAGAAATGACTCAGCAGAAAAAAAAAACACTGTAAAAACAAGCACTTTTGATATTTTTCTAAGCACAGACCACAATTATTTTTGGTTTTTTAATGCTTGAATAAGACTTCTGAGTGAAAGAAGATGAAAGGATATTGAAAATAAGTATGAACAGCTATTTATGGCCTGATGGAAAGTTCCTCATTTGTCTTGCGTGTTGTAAAATGCAAGTAGATGTCTTCAGACAACCGGAAGAAGCCTCGTGTTGCAAACTCTTCAGATTCTCATGGGATCTTAAAGCACTCTGAGATCTGGTGAGGAGACAACACAGCAGGGCACAATCAGCCCAGGAGATTTCTACAATGCTTTGATGATAAATTCCTGACATGCAGGGTGGACGAGCCAAGAGAAGAGGCCTTCTGCTGGATCTATTACTTACAAACATGGAAGAATCAGGGTGAGGGACAGCATTGGTTGCAGATGATGAATTTCAGGATTCTGGGGAAAGAGGGTCAGGCAAAAAGTTGGCTCATTATCCTGGATTTCAGGAAAGTAGAACTTGGCCTTCCAAGACTTATTTGGTAGAATACCAAGGAAAATAGTCATGGAATGCAGGGACAGAAATAACAATGCCACAGCCCACCTGGATTGAATTTGGCAAGCATTTTGAAAGGCAGCAAGAAGGGTTTCTACAGATATACCAAGACCTGAAGGAAGGCTAAGGAAATCATGGGACAAATGCAGAATTGCAGGGGAGATGTGATGACAATGGGCATGGAGAAAGCCAAGTACTCACTATCTTCTTCAGTTTAGGTCTTTATGAATAAGACTGGACTTCAGAAAAGCCAGATCACCTAGACCAGTGGGAAAGTCTGGACCAAAGAAGACTTACCCTTGATGGACAAGGATCAATTTAGAGAACATTTTAAGGAACTGTACATATACAGGTTTATGAGATATGGTGAGATGTACCTGCAAAGACTGAGAGACCTGACTGATGTCATTGTGAAGTCACTCTTGATAATCCATGGAAGCTCATGGTGTTTGGCAAACATGCCTGACTACTGGAAGAAAGCAACTGTCATTCCTACCTTCATAAAGGTCAATATGGTGCATATAGAGAGCTACATTCTCATGAGCTTATCTTTATCCCCGAGAAGATGATGGAGCAAATCCTCCTGGAAGTAATTTCCAAACATATTAAGGACAAGAATGTGACTGAAAGTAGTCAGCATCGATTTACAAAGGAGAAATTTCATCTAACCAACATGATAGCCTTCTATAATAGGCTGCAGAGATGGACCAACAGGAACTTCATGAAGCTGAACTAAGGTATATGGCAAAGTCCTGCACCTGGGGAAGGTGCCATGTACCAGCCCAGGCTGGGGCCAACCAACTAGAATGCAGCTTTGCAGAGAAGGACCTGAATGTTCAGATGGGCTAAACAGGAGCCAGAAATGTGTCCTTACAGTTAGTAAGAGCAACTGAACCCTCAGTTATATTGGGAAATTCTTTGACAGCAGGTCAAGGAAGGCGATCCTTCCCCTCAACTCAACACTGATGAGGCACATCTAGAGCTCTGTTCTGCGTTCCTCAGTGTAAGAAAGACTGGAAAATAACAGAGTATGGCCTCCAGTGAAGGGCCACAAAGCTTTTTAAGGGATTGAACATCTGTCCTGTAGGAAGAGGCTGAGACACCTGTGATTAAGCCTCAAGAAGAGAAGAAGGTACGTGACAGAAAGAAGACAGAACCAGACTCTCAGTCATGTCTAAGAATTCCTGAAATTCCCATGTACACTTACATATTAAGAAAAATGAAGTTTGTCATTACGGAGTGGGATTCCTCAAAGACGTAAAAGATGAAAGAGAAGGCTGATATGCTTGTCCTTGACATCAGATGAATGATTTAATTATCTACAGTTCACATTTTTCTCAAATTTCCATAATTCTGTTGTTCTGGAAGTCATCAAGCGAAAGTATCTCTTTAGTTTTAATTAGAATTATCTTTCATAAAAATGTTTACTGATGCTCATGAAGTAATTACTAAAATAAGATTGGCAAAGATTTTGACAGTGAGATTTGTCATTTTAAGTGGGAAGATACAATGGAGTAAGGCAAGGTGCCTGGTCTTCAACTTAAGAAATTGTTTAATCATAGTTTTACAAGTTTAAATCAGTTGAAAGGTCTCTTTCTGAATGCTCATCCTGCATACGACCCTTATTTTATGTGTTAACCTACATTCTTCATTTTTAATATAGCTGAATTCATAGTAAAGCCTTTATAGAATGTATGTGAAGATGATGTTCTCTATCCCTATATTCTGACCATGTAGGGAAATTTCCAGTAAGACGATGGGTGTGATATTTCCTTTGGATTGTTGTGGGATTTTTTGTATGTTTTCTCATTTGTGGGTGGGATTTGTTTTGTTTTGTTAGTATTTTTTGTTTGTTTTGGGGTTTTCTGATCATTCTACTTCTGTAGCGATTATGATTTCAGGAATGAGCTAAACCAATATATTACTAGACTGGCAGTCAATCAGATCACTATCACTTCAAACATCATTTAAGAAGATCTACTTTTTTTATTATTTGTATAGCTCCATAGTTCATGGTGCTACATCAAACAAATCAAAGACAGATTTCCTGCCCCCTAAGAGCTTACAGTCTAGGCAAGTACAAGAACAACAGGAGGAGACAACAGAGGCAGGGAACAGAGAGGGATTGTAAATGAAGAGAAGGACAATTAGATTACAGACACATGAAAAGCTAGAGTGTTTATCTTGGTGGATACAAACTGGGGAGATGAGGTGCTTGAATAATTTTATTGTAAATTAGAACTACATTTTATAGGAAAGACGGAAGAAAAAAGGTTTTGAAAATAAATCTGAAAGTGCCAGAGGTGCTTGTAGGAAGGCAAAAAGACTGGGTGGGAACAGAACATTAACATATTTGAGGTCGAAAAGCAATGACCTTGGTTGTCAGATGAGTCAAATTCAGTGACCCTTTCTTTTCCTAAACATCTTTGAAAAAAAATTACAAAAAGCACAATTGCTCCTGTACACCTAAACTCAGGCTTGTATCTTATTTTGTGTTTAATATTGTATCAAAACACATTTGGGGATGTATTGGACAAAATCTTGATTCCTCTGAAGTAGGAGTTTTGATGCTGCTTTCAAGGTAGTCACCATTTTGATCAGCATAATTTGTGATAGTTGGTGTATTTGGAGACTCTAGTGTATTTGGAGAGTAGGTGAAGTTGTGTCTAAAGTATTTTCAATATTTTTCTAATATTGTTAATACAATAATGATAATATTAATAATAAAAATATTATAGCATTGTCTTTTACCTCTTTGTATGCTGTTATCTCTACCCATGACCCCTTTCCCCAGAAAACACTTTGATTTTGCAGAATATAATGTCATTTTTCATACTTCTAATGCGGTTTAATTTTTGTGAGGCTTTTTTCTTTATCAGTTCTGTCTTTTCCATTATTAAATATTAACTAGTTGGTGACGTAGAGCTAAATAGTGTTACTTTGGATTTTCTAAGACTCCACAAATGAAACCAGGAATGCACAGTCTCAAGCAATATAAGCATGAAAGAACAGGTCCTTTCAAACCTATCCTAAATTCTTCATCTGAAAATTGAGATAGGCATTCAGATAGCAATATTTATTTCAAAACTTGCCATATATTCCGTGGAAACATTTGTATTTGTGTTTATGTAACAGGAGAATAGTATTAAATGGCCTGCTGATGACTCTAACAGGCCAAATGCTCATTTACCATAAAGCACTGCATATCTCAATTCACTACCAGTCCTTCACAAATGACATTCCTCAAAAAGCTAGGTGTAGTGGGGGGGAGGGTTGTTGTCATTTATTCTGTAATATCCACATAGTTATCCATTGCCATATAACCATTCTGAGGCAACTTGAAGATCCAAATTGACAACCTGAGAATCTTTAAATATTACAGACTTCTACCTTCTTTGAAACATATATAGTAAATAAAAAAAAATTAAAAAATCCATTCAATTTTCAACTCAAATTTTCATCCACAAGGTAGCACCATATAACTGCTTTAAAAGTCATCTCTAGAGTGACATTGAAGGTCACTCAGAGAAGTATCCATCATCCTGCCCTGGGAAATCAACTGACTGAGTTATTATATAAAACCACATAAACTAGTTGTAAACAGATCCTGAATCTTCATCAGCCAGATACTCACTTTAGCTGGTGTCATTCTGGTGAATTTAATGACATTATAGAAATTTATATTACATTAGAATTTGGGACTAAGCCGTTCATATGCCTTTCAAAATGAGGAAGCGTTCTTCAGAACTGAGTAATTCTTTGATAACAGTGAAGGAAAAATGCACCACTGAGGTTTTTTGGAGTGAAAAGCTACCAGTAGTATTTACTAATACTCTGGGGGTCAGTTCATTAGTAATCATTTTTCCTTAAATGTCTTAATTTTCTGTGAAAAATACAGAAGTAACTACTAAAGCATAACAAAGTAACAGTTTGAATTAGTGTATAATTTTTTTTTTTTTTTAAGCCATTATCCTACTATGGATCTGTGGAGCCATGCATTTCTAGTCTTGATCTTAAATACAAATCTCCAGTAATTTTCTGTATTTTCCTTAAAAATGCAATGCTGATAGTCTCACTGAACTCTTAATTAAGACACACTACTACTCCATTAGGATTCTTGTTCCTTGGAGGATTTTGACCCAATAAAATGTTTGGGACATATTCTGCAATCACAATTACTTCAGCTCACATAAAGTTTAATGAGGAAAAGTCATGTAGGACATGTAGGTGAGAATGGAACTCTTGCTTATTCCAACAACCTTAATGGAGAAAAAAAAAAGATTATTTTTTAATATAATACAGCATTTTATTACATGATTTTACAAATTTTATTGTAAATCATCAATCAAATGCAATAGCCAATTATTTTTTCCATTCCAAACCATCATAATTAGGAGCTTTCATTGTGTTGTATGACAAGTTACTTTCCTTCCCTTTTTATTTTAAAGAATTAACTTAAACTTAAATATGTACTACGTAAGAATTCGGAATCATTGTTGAAGGTGTTTTTGTCATGTTTATACTTCAGACAGAGATAACCTCTTCTTTGTTATCACATGTATTGGGATTAAAATCTCGTAAATATAAGAGAATTTTTTTTCTCAGTCCCCATTCACAATGGAAATGGCCAGCTCAGTCTCTATGAAGATTTATGAGAACTGGGTAGTAGACACAAACCTCCCATTTCCCCCCCAAATTTAATGATATTATTTCTACAATTTGGATGATATACCTTGTAGTCCTGTGATAGAAAGGTGATGATAATATGAAATTATGCCCTGCTAAACAAATAATCTTATTACTTACCAATTAGTGATTATTTATGATAATTTTTAAAGTTTTTTTTTTTAAATCAGCCAAAAGAATTATTTTCTATATAAAGACCCTCTTTGCAATCTTTTAAGTTTGACATAACATTCCTACACAGCCCATGCTATACATTTTTAGTTGAGATACAAATAAATTTACAGTAGATGGAGGTGCAAGATTCAGCATCTGTAGGGCAGTATTTCAAAATGTTATGTCCAAGAACTCACCACAGGCAGGACATATAAATTAGCTTTGAAGCAGCTAAGACTCAGATCCTGCAAAAACTCATCACAACGTGCTGTACTAGCTTCTCTCAGACAACCCAGCAACGCTCTGGCCACAAGTTTAGTGGCAATATTCAGCAGGATAGGGCACTAAGCTGAGGCGAAGTACCAGTACTGACACAACTTACTGTACATAATGTTGCTCAAATCACACAGCAAAAACCAAAACACTAAAAAACTAAAACTGACATAATTTTAATGCTTTTTTTTTTTTTAATTTTGTGCATTGGATCAAACAGCAAACTGAGTGCACTTCAACTGTTATCACAATGTGGTCAAGAGGTCTGTGTCTTTTACCATTTACACACAACTGTTCACGACAGCATGTTATCAGCCTAGTGGAAACCAGGGGTGTAGCATGGGAAGCAGTGGTGGTAGTGCACCTAGTTTTTTATATTATCTAACTTGAAAATATGTCTCTTCTAAGATTCCTTTTTCTTGATAAAAATAGTTTTCACCAAACGTTGGTGGTGCACACGCACTACCATTCATGCTTGGCATCACACCCCTGACAGAAACACATGTTCTTATTTTGTTGATAAAAAGTATTACAAAAATTTCCATACAAAAACTATTTTCATAGAAATCTTGCATTTCCACAAATAAACCTGAACATTTTTTTTTTTGAAAAAAAAAAAAACTGCTCAAGAATTTTGCTCATTTAGTACTGTGACTGTATTGAAAAATGCAGTCCTCCTTAAAGTTCTCCACACTCACTTCTTTTAGGTGACCCATCCCACTTCCAATATTAGCGAGAATTGCACAGGCTCCATTGAGTTCAATTAGTAGCAGGAACAAGGGTTTCAAAACTCATTCAGGCTAAAATGCAAGCCCTCTATGCGTGAAATACACAGATTCCCACCCCCCTCCCTCTTTTCACAATTAAAGAAAAAAAAGTAATTGCTTAGGTCTAAAGGTTGCAAGATATATTCCTTGGTACTAAGGAAACTTTCATTCGTCTAAAATTGGGTCAAAATTATGGATTTTTTTTTTGTTGTATTTTTTCTTTTAGATGTAAGTTCCAGCTCAGGTAAATTTAAATTACTGTTTTGTTTTTGTTTTTTTTTAAAAAAAATATTTCTTTACTTAGTTCAGTGACACAGACAGTTCAAAAAGCAGGTGAGCATCCTCATATTTATTCTTCTATTCATGGGATTCATGTTTCTTCACCTTATCATTTCTCCCATCCAGGAATCTCATATCCAGATGGGAGTTTCAGTCTACCAGCAGTTACCAACACTCTATGCTTGGAAGTTCAGAAGAACATATGGTTTCTTGTTCCATTAAAGTTCTGAGATATTACTTTTACTAGTCTCCTTCTGTGGTTAGTATTGTCTTGGACATTTATTCTCCACCTCCTGGCAACCGTTGAACATCAAAAGGAACCTGTAATTTCTCACTGAGACTGCATTTGAAACCAGCCACAAAACTCACATGGAACATTCACTCATTCATAACAGTGGAAACCCATGACGAACAGTGTAACTCCGCATAACTTGGTTGATCCATGATGCTTGTGATTCGAGTCTGGCCATTGCAACTGCTGAGATCACAGAGTCTCTAAGTTCATAGACACAGCGGCATGAGGTAACTCATTTTATTTTGCACAGGTTGCATATTTCCACAGGAAACATTCTCGCAAGGTTGTTTGGAAAAAAAGACGACAGTTTGTGCTTGGGGTATTTGGCTTCCCAGCTCTATGCCATGGTTTCTTTACCTGGCAACCTTCTGTCGTTAAACGTGTGCATGTTGATAACTTCCTCTGTTTTCACAATAACGGGCGCCTGTGGCTTGTGTTTTAATCGACGCTGGCACTTCAGAGACATCCTTAGCTCCTCCACCATCGCGCTACAGAAGGACCTCTGTAGAGTGAAACAGAGGAAATAAAAAAAGCAACTGTAAGAAACGTCTAGCTGCCAGGACTAGATATTGGCACAGTCTTTTCAGTCCTGTAAGTTTGCTTTGTCTCCGTCTGGAGCTCATAACAAATTGCTGTCTCTTAAATATGCATCACATAATAATTATAATGACTTATCAAGCTGTGATGACTCAGTGAAAAGAAGTCGCCTTGTCTGTATTTATCTGTCAGCTACTGACTATGAATGCATACGAAACAAAAACACTTCAGACAGATGTTCTGTTAACATAGTTTAGCCTTACAGGTTAACATATGAGTGTAACATGTGTATTAGATATTCAGTAAAACCTCTTTGCCTATACTTCATAATAATACATTTAATTTCTATATGCTTTAAATTGCTATTTCTCATCAAAACAAGAAGCTATAGTGTAGAAAGTTTACCTAAAATTAATGCTCAAATGCTGTTCAAATGCAGAACCATTACTGAAAACAAATATATTCTCCATTATTTTTAATATCACTTGCATCTAAACACTTCTTCCACTACAGACTATCATTTATGGAGTATATATTTGCAAAAAAATATTCAGTTTCATTAATCTTTATGAAAAGCATATTATCAGAAAGAAACTGTTTATTAACATTTCCAGCAAAACCTAGAACCTCAAAGCCATTTCTCCATTTTACAGCGCAAGAAATTTTAAAAGTAAAATGAAATTTGACTTATTACCTCAGTCTGCCTGAATTCTCAAATGCTAATATCATGCTGAGCAATCAGCTTTTTTTTCAGCATGAGAACTGGAGTACGGATGAAGAATGGAAGTAATGCAGAAAAGTCTTAGTTTTGGAGTCTGTTAACCACTTTTATCATATATTTTAACTTCAACGTTTTCTAGGTAATGGAGAAATGTATTAACTAGAGAAAACATCCTAGAGCCTGAGATGTTATGACAAACCTCTGACAATTCCTCTCACTCAAAGCAAATTTGAGGTTTAATCTAGCCCTTTGCATTTTGCTTTCTAAGTAACTAAACTCCAGTCCAGGGAGAGGATCTGGACAAAATAAAAAAGAAAAGAAGAAGACAGACCACAGAGCAAATGAAATTACTGTAAGTATCTCTTGATCATTTGATTTTCTGTGAGTACTGGTAGACCATCTGTCAATATGTAGTTGTCTAATTTATCCCCCAAATCATGAATTCAGCTTCATTTGTAAACTGTTTAATCTCCATTACTCATACAAACCTGGATTTTGGAGATTAGTTCCACAAGGTATTTAAGCACTTTACCTAGTACTTTGGGAGTCTACATTGATGAAAGCGTTTATAAAAATCTTCATGCAGCATCCCACACCCAGAGCTGAAAGCACCCTGCACTGTAAGACATTCAGTTTTCCACATTAACCATTAATAGGTATGCCATTTGGCCACAGTCTGGAGAAATTCTGCTAAACACATTGGTCCTTGACTTAATCCTGGTTTCCACCAGAATTCGCATTCAAGTTCTCCATGTGGAAGGTCATCGGTTCAGTAGGTGTGCCCTCAAAGAACCTAACAAATCAAGTTCCTCAGAAAATGTGGCATCTGCTAAAGAAGGACGTGTAGCAGGTGTTTCAACTATCTTCTGTGCAGTCACTCATCAGATGGAGCATTAGGGATGAATGAGACACGTTTGACAGTCAGGTCAACAGCGTCTTCTGCTAGAGGAGATTTAAACTCATGTCTCAGCAAAGGGCTGTAACCTGCAGGCATCAGACTATTTCAAGTTAAAAGGACATAGTTTCCACTTTGGATGGAAGCAGTTAGCAGAGGCACAGCAAGGGAAAAGGAGAGAGGGAGAACTGGGGCTGTTCTGTAGATTAGGGATTACAGCACACATGGCAGAGGAAAGGCTTCAGTGGTGGTTCCTGTTTAAGTGCAATTTCAGCATATTTATGTAAAAATCTGTTTAGTGCCAAAGAGTGCAAACATGAGTTGTCTTGGTCATGGTTCAGAACAGAACTTGAAACCCCAAACTGTGAACATATGCCCTCTTCTCTAATCCTCTGGATGAATACGGGATTAAGCAGGTGGGAAGGAAAGGATAATCTTACTCTGGCTTTGATACTCATCCCTTCAAACATTCCTTTCTCCTGCTGAGTTTTAAATAAAGACATGACACCTACTCAAGTTATGATAGAAAAGGTTTACCAACCTGCAACTAAGAAAAGTTTAAATTGTGAATCCAAAGGAGAGGAAGGTATATCTCTCTGGTGCAGAGCCAAGCTCAAGGGCTTCAGAGGCCAAAGTTCAAGACAAAACTCATCATTTTCTGGCTGGCTACAAGGAGTAATCTCTGCAATGGATACTCATTACCAGGCCCTTTAAAAATGTTCCAGTGCACTGGGTTGACAAACAAGACAGACCTTACAACTTCTGTTGTGTGAATGAGGTGGCTAATATTTCTAATTGAAGGGTCTGGACTGTAACTTGTCAGATCTTCATGGATGAGGTATCTTTGCTTAGCATTGTGCAAAAAGCAGGAAATAGTCACTCCCTCTTACCCAGCTGTACTTTGAGAGAAAGTATTAAATTCCCTTACATTTTCTCTTTTTTAAAGGAAGTGCTGTTGCTTTACAGCACAACTGCGGTTATGTTTTTGAATATGATATTAGCCCTGAAATAATTTATGATTTAATGATTTAATGTAATATTCCCTAATGATTTGCAGGCTAAATTGATAAGGCTGGCAGATAGGGCTTTTTCACTATGCGGGGAACCTATTACATAACCCAGGTATTTCATAGGCAAACCATTAATAAGTAAATGCTGCAAGTTACAGCATTACACTACTTCCAAATATTATATCGCTCTCACCTCTGGAATCAAAGACCTGACTGAAACATTCTGAAGAGCAAAATCTGCTAAATTTAAAAATGGTGCATTAGCACATAACACGTCAAAGATTGTGTCCTATTACTTTTTTTTCCCTGAAGGATGCCAAAAAAGTGTGAATCCTTCTCAAGATGTATCAGTCCACCAAAATCTTTTGCAAAGATCTGCAAACATTCACCAAAAGGTAAAAACTTTAAGGTAATATCAGTAGGAACAGGACAATCGATAACCCAGAGGTAAGAAGATGCATGCACTTGATGCCAACATTCTGAAATATGAAAACGAGAACTGAAAAAACTTTCAAACACACTTTATCTGCGAATTTTACCTGGATCTGTAAACTCATGAAATGAGGAATGTTGGCAAGAATGGCAGCTGTGAAAAGGCCTTTAATGCAAATTTGAGATAGTTATTTTATCTAGAAAATTGTTTCATTCAGTATTTTCAAATTATTTTGTAGAAATTAGCTTCATGGGAATTTATCTGCATATATTTTATTCAAAATATGATGTAATTACTTTGCTACATTTTTAATGTATGTTATGTAATCTTAAATATCAAATATTTGAATACAGTAAATTGTATTAGCACTATTGTTTTAGTAACTGAAGAGAAACATTACTTATTTAAAAAAATATCCTTTTTCCCTTTTGTATTTCACTCATTCACGCGTTTTAAGAAATACGAACTCAAGGCTATGCAAAAGTTCATGACCTGGATCCTTATTCTTCTTTGTGTTCCACAAAAGCAATATAAGCAAAATTATTTCCACATATTGGAAATCATGTTCAAAAAGGGGTTTACAAAGCAATACTTTATGTTTGACCTTTGGTTTTTTTAAATAGTAATTCTTTTCTATTCTTGTTTCAGTTCCAGTCTGTGTAGTCTCCTTTTTCTGTACAGTTAAACGTTGTGCTCTTTCACTGTTAGGGTACTTTCAGAATAATAAAACGTGAAAAAAAAAAAAAAAGCAGCAGCTCTAGAGTGCTTTTTTTTTTAACGACAGATAATCCAATGTCTTGATCCTGATTTCAACTGACCGTTCCAATTGTTAAGGAAAAACAGTGAACTTAAAAGCTATACTTCAAAATGTTGTCCATCATGAAATTAAGCACTTTTAGCATATATTGCAAGACTCTGCTTAATTCAAAGAAAATAACTTTTGCCCCCAACTTACCTTCTACACTGCAGGCATGTTACAAGAGCATCAGTTATTATTGATTTTTCACCTACTCTTACAAAATTGTAAGTTGTCTTCTTAAATGCTACGAGAAAGTAAATGCTGCCTCCAAGATGTATTAGATCTAACAAAATAGTAGAAGCATTGAAGAACGGCATACAGTTCTGTACACGCCAGTGCAGTTAAGTGCAACTGTTTTGTTATGGCAAAACAATCACCATAAAATATTAGAAAAAAAGCTGCAACTCTAAGGGAGAGAGTTCAAGTGTACAAAAGAAAATTTTTTATCAGAACTGTAGTTTAGCCCTTTAGCACAAAGCAATTCTGAAAACACACATTTCCTTAGGAAAAGTAAAGAAGTAATTGATACCTCTTTTGTTTGCCACAGCAGACAGCTCACAAGTCATATAGAATCAAAATGATAATTTTGTGAAATGCTACCACTGTTTGCCATCTATTTAGACAGCTTGTGTATGGTTTTGTTGCCTGAGAAAGTATTTTTGTATGTGTGTATTAATATGAAAGCTAGAAATGATTGAAAGTGTTTTCATTATATTAATATATAGGAATTTAGAAAGGTAATTAGAAATGTTATTAATTCTTAGAAAGAATTATGAGACTATCACCACAGATTTTACTTTAACAGCCTAAAAAGAGCAACAGGAAGATGGGAATAACATTCCTGTACCACTTAACATTCTGATACAAGTGCATAATATTGGATGTGATTTAAATATAAAAATCTCCACTTGCTGTTGTATATTTTTTTCCTTCCTTTGATGCAGTTAGAATAAACTTGACTGTCAACATTCAGTAAAACTATAAGACTTGCTGAGTTCACTGCACCCAGTTTTGTGTGTCAGATATTACTTGAAGGCATTTAATTTCCCCCAAACAGTAACAGTGATAATCCTGCATTGTCATGTTATGGGTCACTGTTCTAGCAACTAGTAGGGTATATCAATCAAACTGTTTTTCATCTTCTTGTAGTTAGCTGAGAATGAATGCATAGTGCTACCCTGACCCTCCCTCCTAATCAGTTTCTGCTTCCATATGCCATTCCTCCAGGGATTTTGAATGTGTATATGGAAAACCTGTCAATCTCAAACCCCCTAGACAGAAATACAAATCCTAGAAAACTGTTAACTTAGCATCACAAAGAGATGAACTGGAATGAAAATAACCTCAGAAAAGAAGAAATCATATTACACTGTAGTTGGAGCATTAATATTTCAAAAGAAGTCCAAGTATACTTGTTCAGAATTTTAGGTTTCTTAGTTATATACCTAGTCTTAGACATAATTCTTGACTGAAGGTTGCACACATGTATATGTATATACATATATATATATATATATTTATATACACTTATATATGCATACATACATAATAGCGTTACATTAAAATTACTCCGACACAGACTTTTCCAATGTAGTACATTTCCAAACCACAGAAAATTTAATGCACAAGTACACTGCAGGTTAATTTCACATAAATTATCTGAAAACATTTCAGATTTAGCAATTGTTCAGCTTCTGGTAAAAGCAGAATGAACAGCCATTTAAGGAAGTTATTTTCTGGAAAAAAATGTAGGGGAGATTTCTGTGCCTACTCAAACACAGACAGTAATACAAAGTAAAATGAAAATTTTAATTCCAGAAATTAAGTTTTGCTTCCACCATTGTATCTACAAAGCCAAGACCAGTTCTGGACAGCTTGGTGCATTGCTTGAAGCATTAGCCCTGTAAGTGAATTGAACGCTGATTGTCTCAAGGACCTTTCTTGCTGTTTCATGGAGAGGATCAACAAGAATCTAAAGTGAGTGATCCTCCCTGTAACAAAACAGCACTGAAATAAACTTCTGTGGGCTAAAGTGCTCACTGAGTTACAGTTAGAAGACGAACTTAGGTGATACACAGGATCTAATTGCAGACCATTTCTAGCATGGATTTTTTTCTAAAATTTATTTCCTGACAAAACAACGTGCACTCTGGTAGATGAAAGAAACTATTTAACTCGTTTTCTAGTCTGACTGCAGCCTGACAGCTACGTTACCTCCTGTGGCTAATGGGAAACTCTTATCAGTGCAGAAAGTTTTTTCAAAGGTGGCTTTGTTTAGTTCTGCCAGCAGCCTTTCTGGCCATCACACTGACCATGATGTTTTTCTGACTCACCTGCAGACCTAGGCTGGGGCAGATGGGATTGCACTTGTGTGGTTCCACTCTTTCCTCTCAGAGAAATCCCGGAGGATGGCATAGGGCAATTGCTCATCAGCCCTGAGGGCTCTCTCTCATGCGGGATTCCACAAGGTTTCATCCTGTCATCTCTCCTTTCAACATGTATATGAGGCCACTGAGGAGATAATGAAATAATTTGGGCTGTGGTGTCATCGGCATGCAGATGATGCACAGTCCTACTCTCTTGTCAGACCAGGATGGTGCAGTCATGTTGTGCTTCCCAGGACCTGGCTGAAACAGGGGCATGGCAGCAGCTTAATCCCAGAGAGATAGGAGCAATGTTGGACAAGTAAAGGAAAGCATTCTCAAGATAATATCTACACTTATTATTCAGTTCCACTCCTTGTGGAAGAGGCTTCAAGACTGATTTCTCCAAGTTCCTAAATTTGGGTCTGGGATTTCAAACTGGACCAGTCAGTGGTGATAAGTTCTGTTTGTCGTTTGTGTTTCAGTCAGTGGCAATAATTTCTACTGGTGTGAAGCTTGCCACACCACTCCAGGTTATCTTCCAGAACATATTACTGAAGTACAGTGTCCCTGGACAATGGCTACAAATGACTGCCAGGTGTTTAGGAAGTGCTGGTAGCAATTCATAGCACTTCATCCATGTAGCTGCCACTGAGCAAATAAATATCTGGTACTGCCTATCTGATTCAGAATGATACCCAATGGTTCTGCTTGTTGTGATGACAGATGTGCAAGGTATTTCTCTGCCTTTAAGCAGGGATGATGCTGACTGCACTGAAATTAGTCACCTGAGATCTTGCACTCTCAGCCACTGGGTGTCAAAGATCATTCACCTGCTAAGTCATTTTCGATCCTAGGTCTAAATTCATTCTCTGTTCATCCGAGGAAGGTTTGGTTTGCTGACATTCAGACATAGTGAAAGGAAGTGGTGATGATAACCAATTAATCCTTTGGAGTATGAATCTATCTGTATTTAGATACTGTATATATATATATATATATAAACACTGTATAGTTTAATTTTAAAATAAATAGTCCATCTTTCAGAGACATTTTAGAAAATAAATACATCCTTACCTGAGTGTAGCTGTATCTAAACATCTATTTTTAAATTTTTCTGAGCTGAAATCCATTGCACGTTACTCGCTGTAAAAATTTATACTTGTTTTATAGTTCAGTGTGATAGTGTAAATTTAATATAAAATTTGGCATGGCCTCAAATCATATTGAACAGAGAGAGACTAGTGTACTAATTTAATGCCAACAGATTCTACTGTTTTGAAAACACTATTATATTCATATTGCACTACATAATACCAAAATGGCTAGCATCCGTTTCTCTATAATTACATGGTTTCATCTGGCAGTCTAGAATATTTTCTCAATCTAAAAGGCAGCTGGAAGTGCTTGTTGCTAGTTTGCTGGCTTATACAAAAGTCAAAGTTATCCAAATCAGATGAACTAAACCGTATTTGCTACTAAACTTGGCTATAGTCAAGTAATTAAAAATGAAAAAAAAAATGTTTATATATGAAAATGCATATATACATGGTATATTATAGTAGTATTTACAGGAAGACAATGAAACATTATTAAAAAGACTTGCTTGTCCTATAATGTGACTTTGTTTTTTCCTTGAGAACGAAGAAAATATTTTCTTCATAGGACTCAACAATTATACAATATGAGTGTTTCTTCTTTCTACTGATGACTGAATGTGACCTATGCTTGTTATAAAATAAATATGTCAAGGTTTCCAAGACTTTTTTATACAACTTTAAATTCTTGTCAAACATACAATATTCCATAATTCAGATCTGAAACTTTAGCCGTGATAAATTTGAATGAAAACCTGTGAGGCAACAGTGAGCTTCTGGAAAATCATATGCCTATATATATATTTGTGCAATAATCAGCTTTACATACATTTATAATATTTCTGCTCCTTGCTTTTTGGTTGATAAAAATTAAGACATTAAAATAACACAGAAGCAAGGTTCATTACCAAATAGATATTGGCTGGGTTGCAATAAAAAATCAACAGAGATCTTGTTTTTAATGTCTTACTGTTTGCAAATGATTTCTAAAATGCCAGTCATTCAAATTTCTTTTCTTTGCTTTTTTTTTTTTTTTTTTTTTTTCCTTTTCATTTTCCTGTGAATGGTGGGGAGTTTGGGGGTTTCTGTTTTGTTGGGTTTTGTAGCCATTTTTAAATCTTTTAATATGTACTTAGGTGGTTTCCAAGAAAGCATTTAATTAGTACCTCAACCTCACACACACAAATTAGCTACACAAGTCTATAAATCCTTTTTTTTTTCATTTTTCATATTAAATATTTTAAATATATTGAAAAATATTAAAAATTTTATGAAAATATGGAAATAATGACTTTGTACATATGCTTCTGATAAGCTTCCACACTATTTCAGTAGTGATTAACTTCTTTCTGTAAGACTGTTCCATATAGGACAAGTTACGTGTATGCACTTTGCTCAGCTCAATTCTGAAAAAAAAAAAAGCGCGTTCTAAAACATAATGAATTAAATTTACCTTGGTGCAATCAGACTACAGAAGGACCTTTGCAAATAAACTCATGTTTCTGTTCACACTAGCTTCATGTAAACAAATCAATAAGAGTTAAATGAGGGAAGCACAGTCAGGATGTTGTGCCAACAGCTTTTTGAGGCTAGTACCCCATGGTCCCTCCTTGCCTCCCGAGAAGGGTGTGACCCCACTACATTAATAAAACCAGGCTTCAGGATAACTTCTCAAGCCAAAGCCACCTTCTCCAAAGAAACCCTGACCAAGGTAAGTACAAGGACAACTATTTATAAGGGTGACAACAAGCAATGCCCTATATATTCTTGATGCTGCCTTCAGCAGTTCTATGAATTTGATCCTAAAGTTTTACGCAGTGTGCATGTAGTTCCTACCACACATATAATATCTATGGTAATGTTTAATCACCGTGTGAAGGTGGTATCAGAATGGATAACCCAACCCAACCCAAACCAAACCAGAAGAAGGAAATGTCAATAAATTCTCAAACTGAGAATCATCGATGTATGATGTTAAATATTAATGGTCTTCAAGGTCAATGTTTTCCCTGGCCCTTATGATAATAATATAAGCTATACAAAATAAAATACATGAAGTGGACATAAACCCATAACACATTGAAGCACATCAATAAAATAAAAAGAACACAGTAATTGTTTTAAATGTCTTCTGTTTCTAACACTGCTTGTTCACTGCCCTCTGAGTGCCAGTTAAAATAAGGGAGCAGGTCATTCACCAGCAAAAGCAATTATTGAATGCAAATGACTGAGCATTTATTGTCAAGATTGGCTAGTTAAAAAAAGGTCTGTTTTGTAACATGTTTTCAAGCAGATGACATAATTTTATGTTTGTATTATAAACAATACAAAATAATACAAGTGTTTACCATGTTTAGAAAGGCTGCAAATAAAAATTATAGGTGAGCATTGTGACATAAATTCTATTAAAAAGTAACAATATAATTTCCCTCTGAGAAATTAGAAGGCACCATCTTGTGGTTACTCCTCAGGAATGCAGTCAGGACAGCCTCTGACCTGCCATGTCCTCCTGCCCCTTCCCAATATGTCATGAAGACACAGACAAGGATAACGCTTTGTCATTCCCAATACACCCACGGAAAAAAATCTGTAAGACTATATACTAAGTAGGACTAGGAGTGTTATTTAGCTTAAAATACAATCCATGTTATCACATTATTCAAATGTGTGTTTGAGGTAGACAGCAAAATCATGGTCAAGTATAGTAATAACCCAATTTCTAATAAGTTTAAGGCCAAATATTACCATAAACCAAAGCCACTACAGATGAGTAAAGGTGCATGAACTTTGAGCCGGTAAGATCAGAAACTTCTGTTCCTGTTACCCTTACATTATGAAAGCAAAATAAGGTTTTTGCAATTTGCAGAAAATGTTTGCAATATTTGTTGACAATTTATTTTGAGCAAGAGTAAACCAGTTATATCTGTGCCAATTTCAAAGATGTAGTGTCATATACAGCTCAGAGTTCAACATTCTGAATTTTTCAATCGAATCTGCAGTTTTAAGTAAAATACTGATTTCTATATAACATATATATATATATATATGTATATTCACAGCTGCTGATGTCTTCTTTTGGTCCAGACCTACTAAATGCTAATTCATTGTACCTGTGAGATACACTATCCAGACAGACCTTTCTCAACTCAGTTGTGTTGCTAAGCAGTGAATCATTTACCATGAGAGAGTTCAATTGGTTTTGTCTTGGGAAACTCACGTAAAATATAAACAAGTATCAATTTATTTATTGTTTTTGTAATAAATTATAAATATATCAATCAAATATATATATTTCAGAGAGACTAATTTAACTGTTGGTTAGGTGATGATTTGATCGCATGTCTCCAGAAATACTTCATTGCTGTTATTAATACGTGCTAAGATTCAAACTAGTAATTTGTATTATAGGAAGTCTGTGACCAGATCTCCCCTAAGTGAAACAAACAGTTAAGGTACACTGACATATGTCTCATTTCACAGCTTTTGAAGTACTTAACAGTTCAAAATTCATAAGATGTCCATCTGCTATTTTTTCACAAGCTGGTACATTTCTGACCTTCTGATGGCTCAATCGGATCTGAATGGTTATAAATGAATCCATATATTACTCTTTTCATATGCATCAGATCTGGATCTTCTAGAAAATACTCAGAAATTAGGACACTAATTTTTCAAACAAACTAGTGATAGTTGTCAGTGACAGCCTAACTGATAACATCTTTGCTTCTGACAGGTGTCAATAAAACGGGGATTTCTCTGTGTCTAGAGTGTTGTGGCAGGATGCATTCATCTGTTTCCCAGAAAGGCCACAGACAGTGTCACAGGAGGAGTATGCATGTTCTGAACCAGTTTGGTTACAAGAAGCATCAGGTTGTTTTAGCAAATATCACAATTTTGTATCCTGCTTTTCTGAACCAAACTCTTTTCTAGATTTCACTCTTCTAACTGGGTTGACACCAATGCCTGGATATTGCCTCTGGAGGAAAGGTGATGTTGAAAACATCGAAGAAAACATATCTAGATTACATACTATAAATCAGCATTGCCTTCCCACTGGAAGTGCAACTGTGCATTCTGTATACATCAAAAAGCAGACACACACATTGATATGGCCATTTATATTTCAGGATATTCCATATACTCAGCAGTGAAGGGACCTGATTTTTTTTTTGTTTGTTTGTTTCTTTGAATGCTAATATGACCTTGTTACCAAAAAAAAGGTGCCTCCTCTCTCCCTTTGGGACAGTCAAGGCAGTTACTTTCATGGTTTACTCATCCCAGCAGAGGAGATATAGAGACTGGGGACAGGTAGCACTACTGCTTATCTCCCCTTTAGATGCTGCTCCTTCCTCTCCTAGGCAAAGGGGATCTGCTCTATTTGGAGGAGACAGAAGATGATGTTCACTGAGGGTCCGTGGGTGCTGGGAGAAAAGGGGAAGAGTAGGTGCTGAGGTAGGCCATGTGTAGGGATGCTGGCATAATTTCTCTTAATTTAATTCCAAAACTAAAGTTCTAATGAAATTTTACTGATCTCCTGACATCAGGGTTATGTGGGCATTGTGGAGAAGGAAGGGAAGGGAAGACACTGGTGACAAGGAGGAAAGGGAGGAAAGAGACCTAACTCTTTCAAGTGTTTCAGATTCAGTCCTGACTTTTTCAGTTTTCTCAATACTTGATGATATGATGAGACATTTCTGGTACAAGTACTGTTGAAAAGTCAGATACTTGTAGTCATTATTATTTTTACCCATCATTTACAACAAAAATGAAAACGAACCAAATAAATAATAAAACCAGCAAACAAAAATATTGGGTTTAAAGAAACAAATCCTTAATTAATTTAAAAGATTCTGTTTGTTTCCTCGCACAACTTCCAACATGCTGTTATTGTCATGAAAGATATGCATTCACATCCTGCAAAATAGTGAACTCATGTTACAAGAGTATTATCAAAACAGTCCTATTTTTCTAAATGAGTGCTTGTTTAAAATCCAGAAATCTAAACCAATTATATATACTGATGTCCATATGAATTCCATATCCACCTTAGGGATGAATAAAAATTGTTGAGATTTAAATGGGTTACTGAAGTAACTGGTATCTTCTTCCTCACAAATAATTTCAGAAACACAACATTCCAATAGTATGTTAACAGAAAGGAATTAGCCTGTTGTATCATACAGAGCAGGATCTAAATGTCCTTTAACAATTTAATAAAATGTACCCATGTTCAAAGTATGCTTAGAACCTTCCAACCACACACTGCCTTTGTGTGCATTAGAAAAAAACCAAACTTCTTTAACAATGTATTTATAACAGGACACTTGCATACCAAAAGGTTGACTCAAATGAAGTGAAAACAAATTGTCAATTTTCTGAGTAATAATTCAAGTTACAAAAATTCGCCTGTAGCACCTGGAAAAATACCAGTATAAATATAGCTGTTGGATTTACTACTGATTTTATTAAATTAAATTTCTGAATAAAAATATAGAAGTCACCATAGGTCACAAGCTCCTCTAAGGAAAAAGATAAAAAAAAAAAGAAGACCTAGTAAAATCCAACAATTTCAATTTTCAAAATTCAGAATTTTTCATAGTAATAAAATATAGTTTGATTTTCTGTTTAAACATGGGCACATATATGGATATATAATTATTTATTATGCAAAAATGAAATACCAACTAAGAATTTTACAAGTTATTACTCGGTGTGGCACAATTACAGTGGTTGTACAAATTGCAAGTACAGAACAGATTAACAGTAGAATTTTCAAAACTGAGCCAGTTTGAAATTACAGGATATAACATCAGTAGTAAATCCACCCAAAAAGATCATGTTGATGTAAACTTTTCCAGATGCTACCAGGACGACTTTGCAAGTATAAATGTCTGTAAAGAACATTTCTATAGAGACATATCTAGATTTTGACTTTGAGCTACAGTTTGTCTTTTGAAAATCGGAATTATCTGTAGAAGGTTAATTTGTTTCCCATTACAGTTTTCGATTTCTTCTTCATCCATAAAATTAACTGCAGTGAACTTCCAGGAGTAAAAAGCTGTCTTTTTTCAGGCTTGAATAAGAGGAGAAATAGTCACTTGTCCTGAAATCTGGCTACAATTAAACACATTGAAGACAAATTAAAAGCTGTAGATGTAAAACTTTGGGTACTTTGCTGTGATCCTTTGTTATACATGTACTATACAGTAAACATTCAGTATACATCACATACATTTTGCTACCAAATGCTTAAAGTATTATCTAAATAGATCATAAATATAGAATATGAAAATACAATATTTACCTTTTCCAACTGGGCATTTTTTTTTGATTTGTACAAAAACTCCCCCACTGCCACAAAGACAGAAAGCACCAATCCTGCTGCCAGGACAATGAAGATTCCTCCAATATTTTGAACTCCCAAGGCGCTGGCCTCTTTACTTTCCTCCTCTGGGCAGCCATTGCCTCTCCACCATTTCTCTTTCATCATGTGGAGCTTGCCCTCCTCTTGCAGCTGAAGAATTGCTATAGTGATCTTGTCTCTGTATGGAGAACCTAAAGAGATGGCAGGGAACATATATTGCATGGGGTATATTTTAAAGAAAGCTAGTTATTCCTGATAGCAATAAGATGTAATATAATGTCACAGGAGAAACTATATCCTCTGCAGAATCACAGAACCGCAGAATCACAGAATGGCAGAATCACAGAATGGCAGGGGTTGGAAGGGACTTCTGGAGGTGATCTGGTCCAGCCACCACTGCCGGTTTACCTAGAGTGTCCAGGCATGTTCTGAATACCTCCAGAGAAGGAGAGTCCACATCCTCTCTGGAAACCTGCTCCAGTTATCCGTCACCCTCATATCATGTTGCAATCATACTATTTATAGAAAAGCCATTTGCATTTTACCACATTCGCATAAATACCCGAACCCAGGTGTGCACAAACATCTAAACATATATGCCTGTAAGCAAAGCAACTTGATGCCAGAAGTCATATCACACGTAGTCATACATCTTCATTTCCAACCAATATATGCAACCTACTAGCATTCATCTTCAATTTCCATCAAGTTTTTAATTAGGCTGCAGTAGATTTAGTCTAATACACATAAAACTACAGGTCGTTACTTCATATACTGTTACCCTAAAGCTAATCCAAGGTCTGATATATAACAAACAGTATATATACTATTACTTTATGAAAAGAAAAAAACCACCATTTTATGCTTCAGGACCAAGCCACAAAAGTTTCTGTTTGATAAAAGTGTAAGGGATTTAAAATACCTTCCAAGCACACATGTACTTATTAACAGAGTACTGAATGCATAACAAGGTTATGCATTCAGAAAGATAAAGAGAAGTGGTTTTGGACAACAGGGATAATTTTTTTTGATATCTTAATGTGTTTATTTCTTTCTCATAATTCAGCATTTTAAAATGATGTCAAAATTTTTCAGAGTTTGAACATTTCAGTATTTCAAGGGACAGTTCAAAGGGTAATGTCATATTTTTGAATGTCGTCTGCTCTTTTTCTTTATATAGTGCATAAGGACTTTCCAGTGAGGACTTAAAACTCTACATAAATTAATGAATAATGACAGTGGAGAAAGATTTTCTTTTTTCTGAATGTTAGAGAGCAAATCACATCAGTTAGAAGTGCTTTCTATGTTAATATTTGTGCAATGCTTAAGGAGAGAACAAAGCCTTTTTTTTTTTTTTCTCCTCTCAAAAACAGGAACAAAAAGCTTCATTAAAGCAGTTAAGAAATCCCAGAGTCGGGGGAGGGGAGGGTGGAAGAGTAAATGAAAAGGCATTGCCCTCCCATTTTCACATCATATGAATACAATTCTACAAAGAATCCTACCTTTTGTTCTTTCTGTCATAATAATGCTACTTAATAGCTATAATTTTTACATTGTTTCCTTTGGCAAGGTAATAAAGTTAAGTTTCTTAACTTGATACCTTAAAAAAATCCTCAGCCTCCTTTAGATACATGATGAGCATTTGACTATTTTATGTATTGTGATCCACGGTGAAGGAACCAAAGGACTGCATGGATAGCATATTTTATACTCTTTACACTCTTGGAAAACATAGTTTTCTTTTTGAAATTTCTTTCAATTTATTCTTTATTTCTTCAATTTCTTCTTACACATCTAGAACTTATCATGAGAATAAAGCTAATAACGAAGGGCTACTGTGGCATCATGGAGGTAAAACACAGAAAGGATGATTAATTACAAAACACTCAGCTTTTCCTTTATTCCAGAATAAAAGGTGGAGGGAAAAAAACTGGCCTCAAAGTATTTGTTGTAAGAACTTGTGCTTTTATCACCTAAGCTTAGAAGAGAATGATGTTCTATACCAGAGGCTAAAATGTGTTTACACAGAACTATGGGAGAAGCATAAAGAAAGGAAAATTTACTCTTTTCTGTGAAAACAAATCCTTCTACTCTCTTGTACATGTGGGGGCCTAAATGACACCATTTTCAGACCATCTTGATTATGCAGAAACACTGTAAAACCCTGTAGTTAACACGGTTCTTCAGTCAGATTGAAGAAGGAAAGTGATTAGTCCACAAGAGCCTGGGTAAGTGTAAGTGCATACTATAATCTTTTGAGGGTATTTTCAGCATTACAGTGCCTATAAATATTTAACAACAACAACTAACATTAGGTTCTGTGAAATAACTTTGGACCCAGTTTAAGCCATCTTCTGATCTGACAGGCTGTTTTCTAATTAAACTGATTTCCATGCTTTCTGTTGGTCTAAATATAGGCAGTACCAACAATTCTTCATGTATTATTTATATATACTAGGGACCAGATTTGTACACATCTAGTTCTAATCCATTTGAAGCATTTAAAAATGAATTAACTGCAAAATTCATAGATAGAAGCCATAAAGCACAGGCTAATCCTATCTACAATTACTCAAGTTTATGAGGATTGCAGTACAGCATACAGTTAATAGTGATTCTGTTCAACGGTATTATTTGCAAAATTTCACACAAATAGTTGTGTACCAGACAGATTACAGCCCCTTTGGTGTTTCTACTGCAATATTTGTATTTATTAGATTTTATTAACTTGTTTTAAAATTGGTAATCTCACAAGCAAGGATCAGTGTGGGATAACCAGCACTGCCTGCTGCTGTTAAACTAAACATATAAAACTATATGCACAAGAAACCTGATATTCTAAATGACTTGCAATGATCAGAATTCACAGATTCACATTTTGCAACAATGAGTACACTTAATAATCTGATATTTGAAAAAAATAAGTATTGCTTTATGCTCTTTAAGCGGATTCAAGTAGTTACTAAGAGAACAAAAGAACCATAGCAGTGATATTCTTTCCTAAAGTTTTACTTGCTTCCAGATTATTTTTTTTTCTGACACAAGCTAGACTGCAAGTCCCAGAAATAGAAAATACACCGAGAAGCAGCTGAAGCAGCTAAAAGTGTCACTGTCTGATCTATGGAAGATAAGGGTATCATCTAAGAAGAGAAATAGAGAATATGGACAAGGCGTCCAGATTACACTCTGTACGTTAAAGATCTTTTCCTTGCAGCAATAAAGTTTCCGCAAGTAAATGTAAATATTTTTTACATTTACTGGCAATTTTCACTATCACTCATATGACATGACTGAAAAATGAATCAAGCCCTTCCATGAGGTGTTACAAGGAGGCCGTGTCTTGGTTTCTTTTAACATTTTTGAAATCACAAGTATTTCATTTAAGAGAATGTATTGATAAATAAAGTGAAAACAGAAACTTTAAGACTTACAGACAAGGTATATGAAAGCATTTGCAAAATGAATATAGTACGAATGAAAGCAAATTTATAAAGCAGAAATAAAAAAAAAAAGAGAATAAAATTCAGCCATCTGAAGAAATATGAAATTCAAATCTCAACCTTCAATTAAAAGACAAGCAGTTTAAAAAAGTCTTCCTAGTCTGTCCATGGGGGGAAGACTAGGAGGGGACTGCCACAGTGATATTTAAAAATCCATCACAAAATCAAGGAAAAAGATGAGTATATAATCTTCCACTGAGTGCGGACAAATTGAGAGGTCTGATGCAAAAATGTCTGCATAAAAATGTCTTTTTATCCCTTCTCTTTTCCTGGTTCCTACTGCTTTCATTTCTCTATAAACTGATGACCTATTCCCATGGCAAACTGGGACTGAACATAATCTATACATTATCTGTTGATGCCAACCTCGCTCCTGCTTGCAGGAATAAGACTTTCTACCAGAAGAAGAATTTTAAGATGTTCTTTTATAAATTATAGGGACATTAGTGCCTACGATCGACAAATTCAATAAGGAATACAATAATCTCTACTTGCAGCTACCTGTTTCTGAAAATTTTACATTAAAAGGAAATTTGCATAAATTCTATTGTCTGAAGCATCTGTACAAATTTAAGATAACAAAGTCTCAGAAATACCACCTCAGAAGTTACACACAGATATTTTTTCTGCCCTGACGTCTCAGTATATAAAGATTTATGCACAAAATTATATTCTAGTCATAAATTATGAACACATAAACTTTATAGATTGAGACTTCATGGCACACAGATTAGGATGTTGAAATCCTTATGAACTGGCTGGCCTTTAAAAAATCTTCTTAATAAATTATACTTTAGTATATAACCAGAATCTCTTACCTGGTTACTCTTAGTCTGTTTTACTCATTTTGTCAAATACAGAACGAGCTGGAGCATATTGGGCCCTGTAGAATTGAATTTGGCCCCAAGTAACAAAAAGGGTTAGCAGCATTTTTCTCTTTCATTACAAAAATGTCAAACCAGGAACCTTTTTATTTCATAATACAAGGTGCATTTTATCACAAGAAATCACTACAAATTGTCTTATTTTCTGAAAATTGGTACTCATGGGACATAGTTACTTCTTACTTTTGATAGTCTAGTCAGAAAAAAAACACTCTGAACACACCCACATCACTGATAGAATGTGCTGTTCTTATTATATTTTTCTTTTGTTATTAATATCTCCAAGATTATTCTACTCATCTACTCAACATTGTTTCATACTCTGCGTACTTAGCCTAAGCAAAAGAGAAAGGTAGTTATTTTTCAGCCCCTCCTCAAACTATCATTGCAAACAGTTCTAAAGCGCAGCTCAGATTAAATATTGAATTCAGCCAAATGAAAGCAAGTTTTCTCATAGACTCTTCAAGCATCTCAACATCATAGTTTGGAAAGATCATATTCATAATACAATATTATCTTTCTACCTGTGTTGAACTGTGCATCTACAGAACAGGAAGATACCCTTGTTGAAACTTGTACTGAGAAAATCAGTTATATTATTGTTACCATAGCTAAAAGTATTCCATATTTATATGGTCCATTTTTTAAGGAAATCAAACAAAACGCTCCATGGAGTTCTGCTATACAGGAAGATTTCAGGCGTGCGGATTGTCTTTTTTGTTGGAAGACACAAAAATGTAAGGGCATGACAAAAGTGACCAGACCTGAAAACCCAGTTCATGCTTTTCCATGAACACTCAGCCACCTGCCAAGCTTTAAATAAAGTTCTCAAAACAATGAATATCAGTGTTTTCTCATTAACTATTTCATCATGGGCAAGGTATGAAGTAACTTTGGGTATACTAAACTGAAATGCTGTCTTTAATCTGGGATATCTATATTTAAGTTATATTAAAAATAATAATAGAAAGACTTTTGGAGCTGTTAGAATTCCTACAATGTCTCACATTGAAACTTATCAGCACCCATAAAAGCAGTTTTATTAAATGATGCTCCATATATTTCTAATCACTCAGATAAATAAGAAAAGCTGACTGTTTCAATTTTTCCATGCAGATTTCTGCTCTCGGTTATTACATGTCCTTCAGAAGAACCTTAAAGCATTGTAGTGTAACTGCAGAAAACTTCGAGGAGGGTGATACTTACCCAGTCAGCCTTGGCTGCTGGGAAGTGAGATGCCACATAATAGGTGGTGAAAAAGGAATACTTAGGCAAGAAGTACAAGACAGAGAAAATAAATAGCCGATGCTGCAAGTTTTTTTTCAGATAAAGAAAGCCAAAAGTCATGCAAATACCATGTGTAGGGATACAACACTTCCTTGTTTCTAATTAGGGACAGAAGCTTCTCTTTCCTAATCAGTACAGAGACATTTAGAGACATTTTGCATTTGTGGACGAGTCGAGTCTTTGACAATGCAATATATCCATGAGGTCCTAGGTACTATGACTTCAACACCAAAGTTTTAATAATGCCCCTGCTTCAATTACATCTGTTCAGTATATTCCTACTAAAATCTGATTCTGTAAGGCAAAGCCTGCCCCCAATGCTACCACCACTAAGTGTTTTGGCAACTCTTTATTAAAAAAGCACAATCTCTAGCATACTTTTCAGATAGTGCTTGGATATGCTCATAATTCTGAGACAACTATAAAAAGCAGTCCTTTCATCAAATGTGTTAGCTACACATTCTTACATTTCAGAAACAATAAATAAACTGCTCAAGCAGTTGAAATTCTCAAATTAGTTTCAATAGATGGCTTGACCTGCATAAAAATAAATAATTTGCACCTATTTTTTCTACATTATATTCAACTAATGAAGACAAATGTATTAATTTGTTTTAGTTACAAAAGAACTGAAGCTCAGCACTTTTTATGCATGTATAAATGATGAATATTACAGTTCAAATTATATGAAGAATTACAGATTAAGTGCAGGCAAGCAGAAGAAAAAGGCCTCCTGTGTTGACACATGGCATCCTATTTATGCCTACAGAGACAGATCTGTTTAAGTCTCATCTCTAAAGACTGGTAAAAAATGTTCACATTATATAATTTGCATGGTCTGAAGGCAATAAGTGGCTTTAAGAGAACTAGGATGCTTTAACAATAAAAACAAATGACTGCTTAGAGGCATTATTATTATTGGTGGTGGTGGTAGTAGTAATAGCAGCACTGGTTTAGATTTTTGAAAACTACAGGCAGGGCACAATGTTTAAAGATTGAGTATTGAAGTTCAGAGTACAAAAATTGCACATTGTTCACTACATATATTATTTGAGATTACATAAGAATGTATAATATATTTGCATAAACACACATGCACTTCTACTTTCTATGTAGACAGAGTGCTGGACTGCAAGATGGAAATTTGTCTCCAGGAGCAGTACTTTACAACAGGTAATAGACAAGGGTAACTCAAATATCCTCAGTGTCCCACACAATATAAACAATAAATAGCTGCATGGTCTGAAATCTCAACAGCAAGTAAATTGAAAGGCAGTGTTGGCTGTTGAGCCTAATACTTCACAGAGAAAATTCAGGAACATATTTTCACCAGTGCAAATTATAAGCTATTCAGTGTTTTCAAATACACAGCATTTGTTTTTCAGCTGTGTTAACAAAATGTATTGTTAATAATTTTTGGACTAAATTAATACAATATTTACCTGTTATTACTTTGAATTTTGGAACTGCCTGGTTTTTGAAAGGTTCCTACATCATTCATACCCGTGGCTCTATTAGTTTTGCATAAATACATTTAATCATAGACGTATAAACCTTCTGTTTACCAGTCATTGCTGGACATAACTAAATTACAGCAAGTTTGTTTGCTATTACTGTTTCCTTCCTACTATGACTAGTGTTCATCAAGCCTCATTAGCAGCTACTTAGTTAAATATGAAGTAAAGGAATTTTATGAAAACTTTTAAAAAGCATTTTGATAGTCCACGTCAGTAAACCAATTCATATAACTGCCAATTTTTGTAAAATACAGCAGCACATCCTATGCCAGTTTAAAAAAAATGGTGAAACTTCAACCTTACTTCAACATGTAAGTATGTTATAGGCAGAAATGTTATTCTAGAGAGGAAGTAGGGTTGTTTGGGGATTTTTTGATTTTTTTTTTTTTTTAAATAATTTATCTGGCTCCCAGAATCACATCAATAAATCTTTACTAGCCCTGTTGGTTCTAATAGAACTAAATTAAAAATAGAGAAACATACTGAAAATCTGTGCATGCTTGCGCCCCTGTGCAGGAACAGGACTTCATTTTATCAGTTAATCACAGAATCACAGAATTGTAGGGGTTGGAAGGGACCTCCAGAGATCATCAAGACCAACCCCCCTGCTAAAGCAGGTTCCCTAGAGGAGGTCACACAGGTAGATGTCCAGACAGGTCTTGAATGTCTCCAGCAAAGGAGAGTCCATAACTCCCCTGGACAGCCTGTTCCAGTGCTGAATCTCCTGTGGTCCAACTTGAGACCAGTGCCCTTGTCCGGTCCCCACAGGCCAATGAGAAGAGGTTGGCCATCTCCCTTTGTCTCCCACACTTCAGATATTTATAAGCATTGATGAGATCCCCTCTCAGGCTTCCCTTCTCAAAGCTGAACAGCCCCAGCTCACTCAGCCTTTCCTCATAGGAGAGATGCTCCAGGCCCTTAANGTCATTCCCCAGCCTGTACTGATACCCTGGGTTGTTCCTTCCCAGGTGCAAGATCCTGCACTTGCTTTTATTGAACCTCCTCTGGTTCCTCACTGCCCAGCTCTCCAGCCTGTCCAGATCTCACTGAATGGCATTCCTGCATGTCCACCACTCCTCCCAGGTTTGTATCATTGGCTACTTGCTGAAGGTGGACCCAACACTGACCGCTGGGGAACACCACTAGTCACAGGTCTCCAGCCAGACTCTGCTCCACTGATCACAAACCATTCAGCCAGTTCTCGACCCACCTCACCATCCAATCGTCTATCCCACACTTTCTCAGCTGTTAGAAGTAACACCTAGAGTGGGAAAAATTTCTAGCACCACTGTGTTCTAGATATGCAATAGCATAACAGATTTTCTTCAGAAAACATTTGTGACATTTGTTCTAGGTGTAGAAATTGCTCAACAAAAAATAATTCAGACATGTAGCTGTGTAATCAAAGGTTTTGGTATTTTAAAGGTACACAAAACATAGGAGGCAACATCCTACATATCTTATATGATGATAAAGTGTTATTCTTACACTTACAAGGCATTCACCTCAAATTTATCTACTTATTAGGCAAACTCCAAAAGTAAACTAATTTTTAGATGAATGCAAAAACAGGCTGCTATGTCTAGAATGCAAAGTGGAGGAAGGGAGGAGTGTGAATGAATTGTAAGAGGAGAGTTAGGACAATTTTGAGATCATCTTCATATTATTTTTTTCACTTTTGTGTTGCATATTTAAGAAATAACACTAATTTTTTTCATATTTCTACTACATTATGTTTTAATCTATGAAGTTACAAGCATCTATTAAAAGCTTTTGTTCTTAAGTTATTTATATTCCCCACTATGCCTTCATTTAAAATTTTCTATATTTGGAAACAGTCACTTAAATTAAAATGTCAGGTAATGAAATATCCTGTAAAACACCTGCATTAAGAACGCGGTCAGGTCAGTTAGAAAAATTCAATATTATAGAATAAAAATTTTTACTGTGTATATTTTTTCTAGGTCACTCCCAGGAGAGAGAACAGGAGATATAAATCAGCCTATACAGTGTTATTGGATACAACATGATAATTAAGTGCTACACATTTTCTTATTAAACTATTTATTTAAATTCTGTTTGAATCCAACAGCCTATCAGTGGGATGGGAAGAATACCATTGTATTGCATTTATTAATGGCTTAGGTAAACATAAATAATTCATGAAGTCATTTTCCTAGAGAAGACATGAAATAGAAGATCATAAATTATTGCCTGAAAACCTTTTTCTCTGAAATCTTTAATTTAAGTGAGTGGAGTTCGAAACACTATTTCTAGATTCTATGTCTGATGGAATTTTATGAATACTACTGTCTTCAAAAATATGCTTAATCCAAACAACATTTTAATTACATGCTACTCAGCCGGCTAAAATAATTTTAAAAGCTAACTCCTTTCTTGTCTCTGATATTCAAAAAATAAAGGATTTGAATGCCTAAGTAAAACAAAAGTAAAAAAAGTATAGATGGACTGAATCATGAAAAATATATATAAAAAAATTTCTACATGCAAGTGATCTGCACATTACATTAGTTGGCCACATAGAATTTTTGGAAGTCATAGGTGATTGGGCAAAACTCTGATAATCTTTAATAACAATGTGCTGTGAAAAAATATATTTCTTCTCTAGAAGAGAACAAATATTTGTAAGCAATGATATTTTATTTGATACTTCATTAGAATTTTCAGAAAATAGAGCTGAATTAAAAATGGCCTATCTGAATCAATAGAACATGAGAGCCTTGAAGTTTTGTTTAATCCTTTGAACTTAAATGAGTACACTGATATCTGGGGCCTGCAGCCAATGCATCTCTGATGGGAGGCTCTTTACTTTATTCATGTACTTTTTTTGCCACGGGAGGTATAACTTGTTTGTATCAGAGTAGCTGCCAGTTTCTATTGTGAATATATAAATATACACTGTGCAGATATATTTTATACACTTACACAAAATAATTGATAGCTGGATCTGCTTTAGTAACGCAGGTTATTGCAGCTTAGTATAATGGGTAGTTCTGTTTGACTTAGATTGGCAACAAAATGTTGGCTGCTTTATCCACTTGGTATGTTGACTCCAAAATACATTGTTAATTTCATTCATGTCCTGAGAGATGTGTTTTTTCTCTATGTACAGTGAAAAATCTTTATATAGCTCAGGGAGTACACATTATTTTTTTTAACAATTTTGAAGTTAACAATTGAAAACTAAAGAACTGAACCTCGAACACTTTCCAGCATATTTCAGAGCATCTTGATAGTCCATCAGCATGGAAAGATCAAGACCTCAAACTTCTGTAGTAGGAAAAGTCATATTTTGATCATAGCGAGGGAAAAGAAAGTAAAAACTCTAGCATGTTAAAGGAGTCATGAAACAGACTCAGGTCACTACGTTTTGCAACTGAGATATTATTAGCATTAATAGCACAATTTATTTTCTTGTAATACCTGCAAAAGAAAAAAAGGATTTTTAAAAATGTGTATTTCACCTTCTCAAACTGTTTTTTACCTCACCGTTATCAGATACTATAGGCACATTACTGCTGTACTATTGAAGCCCCTTCTTATTCTAATTCTGTAAATTTCTACAGCTCAATATCACAGAGAAACAGTTGAGAAAGGACTAGCTCTAATTTCTTATATGTGCCATATCTCTCACATGCCAATTTCTATTTTGTATTTGTGAACATGCACATTTTTAGGATTACTTACACACATCAGTTTTCATTGTCAAAAAGTCAAAGGCACTATTTTGCGTGTATCTCCACAAATACACAGTTTGTCTGGCATATACGTGATATTCCTGAGTTTCCACGTTAGTGCAGATCATCTGAAAGCTCAGTAGATCTGCTAATATGGAATGGGTTTGACATATACACTTGTCAGCCATTTATGTACTCCACGTACAACAAAGAAGCAACTGGCAATCCAACAGGAAATCTGCCCGAGCCAGATGGAAAGTAGCCTGCTGTCTAACATGCTGAAGAGAAACATGAATTTGGAAAAGAAATAAGAATCTGAAGCCACACCAGAGAGATGAAGATTTGCTCTCTTCCAAAAGGGGATTTCAAATTTCTTTCTTCCAATTGATGAGTAAAAAGTAAAAAAAAAAAAGAAAAAAAAGCAAAAACAAACAGAAAAGCTTTGCAGACCATTAAGGCCTTAAAATAGATTGCACAGAGGCTAAATTTCTAACCTTTAAAGTGTTTCTTTTAACATAAACAGTGATGTTAATAAATACTCATTATAGAAAATAGCATTTATCAAATAATACTGCTGTGTTTTACAGTACGTTGACCACAGGAAAGTCATATTAATTGTGTTTCTAGACTAGAGCATGAAATGTGTATTACTGGATACTGGCATCTCATATTTCCTATATATAAACCTTTTGAGGTTTGACCTGGAAAATATTTACAGGATCAGTACTGTTCTGAAGAACCATATTCCACAAGGTTAAAGTCTGTGGATTATACAAAGCATGTTATAGAATCTTTCTTCTGCTTTTAATAATATCAGTGATTATCCCTCTCAATATAGAAGCATTATTACCACGTGCTAATTAAAGTCTTGTTCTACCTAGCATTTAGTTCTCTAAAGAGACCAACATTTCAAAGGCACATTTTTACAAAATAAAATGAGGTGAAAAGTACTTTTTGTTGTTGAACTTACAAAAGGCATCATTTATGAGATACATTGAATATGAAAATGTCAGATTTTTTTATGAATTGCTTTTTTTCTGTTTAGAAAATTCAGTAAAATCCATAAATGATAAAATATTAAATATTTTTCCTGGGTGGGAAAAAGAAGACTAAAAAAATTGTTAGTAAGGTAGAGAAAGTAACTGTGTTGGAGCTTTTCTATGCTACCACAGCAACTAAGATTAATGATGAGAGAACAAATGGTTGACATATCACCTACCCATGGGAGTTCCAACGCCGTAACCTTTTGAGTCTATCAGGCCTCCAATCTGTGTTAGGTTACAGTTCCGCTGTGTGACAAACTCAATGGTTGTCGACTCCATTAAAAATGCATAATCAGATGTAAGCACACGCTGGATACCTTCTTCATTACTTTTGACAAGTACTGACTGCCTCCTGCTACTCATGAAGGCCCACATCTTGTCATAAGTGGAGATTTTTGATTTCTGAAAGACAAATATTAAATGCTTATAAGAGTGAAAGCAAATTCTCAGATCACAAATTGCTCTCTTATCATAATTTAGTATGTGTCAGATTTTTACCAAGACATTCTTCTAAGGTTTCCTTGCAACTTTCATCTCTTCTGACTTCTCATCTGTGTAAAACAAAGCAGCTGGACACATTCTCAAGAATATGTGCAATATCTATTGTTTATCTGTTTTTAATTGGATTGTTTGGTTGTGGGATGCAGGCCTACAATTTCTTTAAGTCACTGGAAAACTATTAAGTATTTCACTGTAGCCAAGTTTATCACCAATCTTGGTGAGTGTTATAGGAGAAATTGTGATTTCTGATACATTAGAAATTTTCACTCCTATTTCAATCACTCCTAAGCAACTTCGAAAACTTAAGGAACTCTGTGGCAACCTGAAGTAACCAAATAACTTACAGATGTCAGTATATGGAGAAAACAGTTGTGAGGGAGAGGACAGCAAACATTTTATCCACGGTACACTGCATAATTACTTGAAGAAAGATTTTAGGTAGAACAGTATCAGACTCTCTTCACGCTAATACTAATATTCCATTTAGAAATTGACTACTAAAAGTCCTAAAAAAGAAGATGTATTTTCTGCTTTAGCATTTCCAGAAAGAAAAAAACTACTGTGATAGGAAGAGAGTGGCACTGGTTTAAGACAAAGTGATGCTGAGCAGTTATAGAGAAGTTACTTCCTCTCTTTAATCTCAGCTTATTTTAAAAAAATATAAAAATTACTGCCTTCCCTCATCTTTGTAAAACATGGTGCTGAAGTTCATAACCACTAGTTGGGTTTTAAGGTATTAGAAGTATTAAACATTTTATATTACATTTGCCCCATCTGCTTAATAATGCATTGAACTCAAAACATATCAGAAAATGTTTGTTAATGTTAAACCTTACCTAGTAAATGAAATGTAGACGTACAGTGAGAACTAGTATAATCAGACTTTTAAAGTTGTCTTTCATCTTTTAATGTCAACCTTAAACAAAACTCTGCCATTAGTTCTAGTGGAGATTCTAAATAAAGATCAACACTACAAACCTTTCTGAAATTCATCTGATTGGCAGTCATAAATTCTACCCCCAAGGAGAAATAGCGGTGTATATGTAATAAAAAGAAAATTTATTTAGAAAAAAGATTACTTTGTCCCCCTGCTGAGATACAATCCAAGAGTTATTCTGCTCTGTCTGGGGACCTAGCAAATCAAGCATCTGAACTAACTGTAATGTCAATGCTAATAAAACTGAAGACTTTCAGGCCTCTGCATGAATACAGTTACTGTAGTGAACATAGTTTGTCTGTTTGCAAAATATTTTAGTAACAATGAAAGGGGAAATCATTTTTCTTCAGAATATGCTGGGAACATGTAGAACAGAGGAGATTCAACAGATATGGTCTCTCCTCATAGGGTTTGTTTTGAAAACCAAATAATTCTTGCAAGCATTTAATATTTCACTGTAGTATAACATACTTTAAGCAGCAACCATCAGCTCTGTAGGAATCTAAATTACTACGTAATACAGAAAGAATGGGAAAATTAATGTTTTTCAGTATTTGTGAAATTTTACCAAGGACCTTTATTTAATTCTTTTGACATACAATCTTTATCCCAGTATAAAAAAAAAAAAAAAGAAAAAGAAAAACAAAACTCCACAAAAAACCCAGAACAAACCACACACTTTAGCCACTAGAAATAAATGGAGCAACATAAAAAATTGGCATAGAAAAGAATTTTAGTAAACTGTTAGATACACATTGCTGATGCACATTGAGGAAAAACAATAAGAAAAAGCCAGATAAACTATAATATTAAATAAGGAATGAACCGTAATACATACACATTTTTATATTTCTGTTCAAAAAAAGGGGAGAATGGTTGTTCTCTACTGAAGCGTTAGAGGATGTGTAAAAATAAGATGTCCTCTAAAGGACAAAGTATTCATATTGCAATGACTGATTTAATCAGCTAGGGTGAAACCACAGCTACTATCACAGAATCACAGAGTGGTCTGTGTTGGTAGAGACCCCAAGGATCATCGAGTGCTAACCCCCCTGCCACAGGTAGTGCCACCAACCTCCAGACCTGCATCTAGACAAGATTGCCCAGGGCCCCATCCAACCTGGCCTTGAAAAAACCTAATAAAAAGGAAGGGACAAATATCACTCAACCTCCCCCTTCCCCCCACCAAACGCCCCCAAAAACCCAACACCCAAGCCAGAGAAAACTCCTACATACTCCTGCACAGGATAACACACTTCCCGGAATAAATAAATAAATAAATAAATAAATAAATAAATAAATAAATAAATAAAACCCCAACAAAAAACACAAACCTCAAACCAAAACAAAAAGTCTACATATAGTTAGTGAGACTGTAGAAGATAACCCAAATAACATCAGTGAACATGACTCACCAGTGTAAAGCTAACAAAGTTGACAGAAAGTAGATGGCTATGTCTCAGTTCTCTCATATAGGCGGAACACTTCAATGTCTTTGCATTGCTTTTTCCACCCCTCAAATCTAAATATCAGATTCAAAATTATGCCAAGGAAAACAGACCACCTACTTATGACCTCTAGATTCTGACTAGCTTTCAGATATTCTTACTAAAAAAAGGTGTATGGTACAGGTTATAGGATTTGTTCCACACGCATCAGAGAATCTATTACCTGAAAATAAAACAAACAAATAAATCAGAATCTAATTCAGGAAAATACAACCACAGATGGTTCTCCTCTGTGTTTTGCAAAATACTCATCAGACTCATGTGACTAAAGTCAAGAAGTCAGAACAATCAAAAGCATCAGAAACCCATCTGACATTAAATTAAAGAGAATGACACACCAATATATACATACTGCCTAAAAGAAGATGCTGCTATTCACATTGTGTTTCCATACTCTTTCACTGTTTACAAATCAGTCTGGTTAATCAGCTTACATATTCCATCAATGAAATTTATTATTTTATATGGATTAATTCACCATATTGTTTCATTTAACTGGAAATCACTGTCTGGAAATCCAACTAAACTTGAAATCAACTGGAAATGATGTCTGTATAAGATAACTTGTGGGGACATGATTTATCATGCTTGTGTTCCCTCAATAATGCTGAAGACAGTGCTGATTAGTATGAAAGCTCTCTATGCTTTGCAACATTTGAATTTCACTGGAATAAAAACCACAAAATTAAAAAAGAGAGAACTAACAGGAAAGATGGAAATTAAAAGGTTAAGCAAATCAAGAAACTCATCAACCTGGTTCATAAAATGGCAGCTCTCACAATGACATTCAGAGGATAGTGACATACTTAGAGCTCATAAATTAATGATCACTGGAAGATAACTCTTTATGTCAGGGATCACAAAAGGAAGAATGGTAAAGGCTCTAAGTTAGTCTAATACTGTGTATGAATGTGAGTCTGGAAACAGAAGGAATTGTCATTAGTCCTGTCTTATTTCTCTGTCCTGAAGCACTGGCTAGGAAAGACAAATATCTGAGCGGTGAGACTCTGGACTGCAAGGTTAGAAAAATATCAGGATGTTGAATAAATGCCAGAATAAGCAAGGATCAAAGGACAGGGAAGCATACCTCATAATACAAGACAAGATTGGATAAATGCACAGCAAAAATGGGAGAGGCAAATTCTGAAATTTTTCTACAAAGGAAAAAATTACAGATCCATCAAAGGAGACTTTTGTTTTAATAATAGCATCTGACTTCTTTCCTGGCTTCTAAAAGCATTTGCATTTCACAGACAATGCTTCATTTTTGCTTTCACTCATGCAATATTTAAACTCAAAAGAGGCAGTAGTAACAAAAGAAAGATTAAAGGTAATTAAGATCAGATTTTTAAAAAAAAGTTAGAAGCCCCATCCTTACATATTTTATGAAAGCACTCTCCAGCACATAAGAACTAATTCATGCCAATCTTTAAGTAAACATAAAACCTTAACAAATCACAAAACATAGACACTCAATCCTACTACACTGTTTTCCATTTATGACATAGCCTATAACAACTACATGACTTTTGTCTTCCTGAGCATTGCGTTCTTAGTGGACACAGGCAATTTTCCTTCCATTTGTTTGATCCATGGATTTTTTTAAGGCAAAAGGCTCATTTTAAGGATCATTTGTTCTGATTTTCTGTAGTATACAGACTATGAAATGTCATTTCTGAATTACTTCATCAGGCTCTTCACTTATGTGTTTTCATTGACAAAAAGACCAACATATTTAAAGCATATTCATAAAGATGGCAAGTTGGTAGGGTATGGACTGGACAGATGGAGCTCCTACAGCTGGAGAACTGGCTGAGATGTTGATCTTGAAAGTTCATAGTCAAAGGCCAGATTGGCTTTTTTTTTTTTTTCATGAGTGGAGTACCTCAAGGGTCTCTCCGTATCTTTATAAATAGTTTGAAAACTAGTACTGAAAGCACCCTCACTAAGTCTGTGGATGGCACTAAACAGGGAGAAGAGCTACCATGGAGAAAGACCTCAAGAGGCTGAAAAATTAGTCCTGAAGAAACTGCATGACATTTTCCAAAGATGTCTTTCCTGGGAAAAAGTAATCTCAAGAATCTTTACTGGCTGGGAATTGACTGGCAGGAGAGTATTCTGTCTGAAAAGTACTTATGGATCCAAGAGGACAGCAGGTTGAACAGCAGCCCATCCTTGCATCAGAAAAGTAAACTACAGGCTGTATCAGCAAGAGTATAGCCACAAGAATAAGAAATATGATTAAGCCACAACATTTGGCAGCTGTCAAGCCACACTAGGAACACTGTGTCCAGTTTTGGTCCTCCACGTTCAAAAAAGATGTTAAAATTGGAGAGTGTCCACCATGGTGATCAAAGTGTTGGAGTTCGTAACTTATAACAAAAGATTGACGGAAATGGTGGTCTTCAACATAGAGAATGGAAGTCTTACATAAAATCTAATCACATTCTTCCATTATCTAAAGAGAAGTTCAAAGAGAAGTTGAAGATAGTCTCAAACCCACCTCCCCAAAACATAGTGAACTTACATAGTTTATACATCAAAGCAAAGGCAAGCCCATTATCGAGAGAAATGTATGTTTTCCTGTCTTTTCACCCTTCAATCCTTCACAGCTCATGTAGATGCATCCCAATTGTTTTATACATGACCTTCTGGAAATCCTGAACACCAGTATGGAACACCAAGCTGAACTGTTCACATAACATTTATTTTCATTCCCTATCCATTTTTGTAAGGTTGACGTTTTGTTTTGACAGATGTTCAAAATCTACATAGCTGTGAAATAAGCTATAAAATACATTTCTGATGTTCTTAATAACTGCAAAAGCACTAATGTATCTCAAGATTTATAAGTCTAGATGTCAAATTTAGGTGCAACAAACACAGACAATCATCTTAGACTCACAGCTGTTCTAACACATTTGGGATTTGTCACCAGTATTTTAGACCACAGAGGATTAGTAACATTAACAGAGACATAAACAAAGTTAATTAATTGAATACATTTCAAACCATAGAATGACAACCTTAAAGCTGAGAGAACAAACCAACAGCCTAAAGCAAAGAATATTTGAGGAATGCTGGAATTGTCCACAAGCACTATAAGTACAGGGAAATTTGAAGACAGGGCTATCTGAAAAAATTTGAACACTGGCATATATGAAAATAAACTGAAAATAAACATGAATAGAGTGCTCACATTCCTGAACTGCCACCAAATGGAAATTAATAAAACCTGATTCCTTCTGTTTAAATATCTGTGATGCGTTTGTTCTGTTGTGCATTTTTTTGTTCTTTTGTTTCTGTAATTTATATCTGTGTACATTGATCCACCTCTCCTAGTTCTTAAAATGAATCTGAATTCTTTGCAATAGGTACTGTTTTCTCCAAACTGCTCATTGTTTCTGCTGTGGACAACAATGGGATCCTGGTCCATTACTTGGAGTTCTGAGGTCAATGGTAATATATGTAAATAATGACAGATATTAGAATCAGCTACAGGAATCAGAAAGCAAGATATCAGATCTCAGCAATTTTATAGCTTTACACAGTACCACTACTTGTCCTGTTTCAAGGTACTTTGTTTTAAATAATCCAATTAAATTTGTTTTAATGACTGAAATAATTCAGAGTTTCTGGAAAGCCTGAGCTAATTGTACACTCCAAAAGTAAGTGGGTTTTCTTTTGAAGCAGCAGAAGTCATATATTTACCAATTTTGACACAGCTGAGCATATTATGCATAAAATGCAATTTGATCTTAATTGCCTATCTGCACCTGATGCCTCCATAATACCAGACAATGCCCCAGACATTCCAAACTCTGCATTCACACATGTGTAGTGCACAGTTTTGAATCATTGCTAGAGGTTAAGGCATAGATTTTACAGAGCACCGTGCTAATCATTAGCAATTTAGGTATATGGAAAATACTATACATACCTCCAACTGTGCTGGAGAACAGGTCAGATTCAAATCAGCATAGCTATCCCCTATCCCGCAACAGACAGACTGTATTAATTCATCCAATTTCAAGTGTCATTTGAGTCTCTTAACAGATTAACAACCAGTTATAAAAATCACCTTTGTAGTACTGTATTTTCTAGAACTATGAGACTGGCTTTTTCTCAGCTATCAAATAGAAGTGAAAAAGACAGTCTCCTTTTTATCAGACTGATCTCGTTGACTCTGACCTCAGGGCATCTCTTTTCTTATTCCCTCCCTCACCCATTTTTTTCCTTTTCCCCCTATTTTTACAGAACTGCTGAGGCCTGAAAACCCCTAAGTGAACCAGCCAATTTAGGCTTTGTTGTGTCAGCATTAAAACAATAAAACCAATGCATACAGCATTCTCTCCCCCATAACAGCAGTTCTCATGGTCCATAGAGCACAAATGAAAAAGGTAGGAAAGGTGTTTCTGCCAAGAATAGAGCCAAAAGGAATAAAAAATGCAGCGCTAAGAGAAAGACATTTTTACTCTTGCTGCGATTGTGCTGACTTTTTATTTTTAAAACCCAAAGATTTTGAACAAACTTTAAATATTTAAAGTCATTTATGGTTAAAAAATCCCAAACATAAATGCTATTGAAATAAGTTTTCACTATCAGCTTTGACCTGGAAATAAGTAAGGATTTTATAGTTCTAAAATCACTAATGGACTTTAGATAACTTCCTTGCCTTTTATACCAGAATGATTTATAGTCCTCTACTGAATTATAACCAACTTCACAACTGTTCTTTTTGTGAAATACTGTGGAAGATGACAAGTGTGATATTTCTCATACTTCTGTAGGTTGCCCCCTTTATAAGTAGGAATAAGATATTAAGCAAATTTAATCTTTTTTTAAAGCAGATCCTATATTCTGCATGTTCTGTAAAGATAAATCCACTCCTGTGCATTCTGCCTGTTCTTGGGTACAAACTGTAGTACAATACTCTACACATTTGCACTGTGTGCAAATCTCCTTTTAAAAAAAGCAATCTCCTTTCACAAAAGCAGCAAGTATATAGCTTCGTCATTGGAACAGAGCATGAGGTTCACAAATACCACTTTAAATAGTTATCTCTAATAGTACAGGAATTTCTCACAATGTCATGAATTGAACAATTGTACTCTCACAGCACCTATGCTGGCAGGGAAGATCTCTGTGCAACACTGAAAACACTTCAATACGAACCATGCCCAAAACACCCTGATGTAGTGATTTGAAAGAAACACATCAGGCAGCATTAGGCATCAAAGTCGGAGCACTCAAGATCTCTTTGAATGAATTAAAAAAATAAAAAAAAGGAAAGCCCACTAACTATTATCTGCTGACTTATTGTCCAAAACAATTAGGAATAAAAACTCTTACATTTTCTTCACAGATATCATAATCTTAATGGAAGCTCCATTGTAACTTTTCTCCTTTTGGCACCTGTCAAACAGCAGTGTTAGCACCAGTTATTGCCTGCAACGATAGCCATCAAAATCAGCCTAGTGGCACCGACAGATTGGTGGGGTTTTTCTTCCAATAAATTCCACCATTGGTTCTGCTGCCAGACCTAACAAAACTTGCAACATTAGAAGTAGCCAATAACGTCAAATGTTTCTTTAGGAGAAAGCTCATGAAAAATATTTGTCAGCTATATATTAGCATAAGCAACCACTGAGGTATTCTGCAGTGGGATTTGGATTTAGCATTTTTTTAGCATTAACTTTTTTATTATAATAGGTAAATTACCAACAACACTGGACCATATGTGCTAGCTAAGAACAGCTGAGTCTTTCTCTGTACTCGTCTGACCTTGGTCACTAGAAAATTGGAGCTAATTCATGCAAACAGGATTGATGCCATATGTGGTTTGTATCGAAGGTATAGAGGAGTGGTAGGATACTGATCAGAAGAACTGTTCGTTAGCAAATCTGTCAGGTCTTGGAATAATTCTGTCAGTTTTATCTTGAAACACTTGTAGTCTCCTGAACATACTTGAAAAGATAAGCAACATAACACTTAAGGAGCTGCTTTCCTCCAAAATTGGAGAGGTAAAAAAAAAACCAAAAACAAAAACACAAAACCCAGACTTCAGATGAAAGGCTACAGTGTAAGACATGGAAACTTTTCAGCCAAACTTGTTGCTGAAGAATACATCACAAAGAATTCATCTAAATGCATAGGTGAATTTACAGGTGTCTGATAAGTGATCTGTACAGAAAATATGAGCAATAGCAGAGCTATAAGATACAGTTTTGAGTATGTTTTTAGCATTGATAAATAAAGTCCTTAGTCAACTTTTCACAGGTTAATGTGGAAAGTTGCAGTACTGACAAAATTGTATAAAGTCCAAAGTTAGGTTAAGATGCAATTCATCTGTTTATTTGTACCGTAATTTGTACATCTGTAATGGGTGAGTATAGGCAGTGTAAACACAGCTGGTAAGGTAGATTAGCAGAGAAAGGGATATAGTATGGCTCCTGAAGACTAAAGTAAGACAAGGGCTCTGCTTCTTTTATAATTTGGAACAAAAGTGTATGGCAGAACAGAGGGAAAGGATTTTCTTTATAGCATATTAAATGGTGTGCTCCAGTTTTGTCAGAGAGAAGTGCTCAAAATTAGTGGGAACAAACTAATTGGGAATTTCCAAGGAAAGAAAAAGCAAAGGAAATTTCATCACCAGTTTATCAGTTCAAACAGTGACTTAAATCAATCATGTTAGTGTTTTCTGTTAAATTACTTCAGCAAATACAATTCTATGATTTCTTAGGCCAATTCTATACCAACTACTTATTATTGCTGGTTACTTATTACTGTTGGTCTTAATAGTTAAGTGAACTATGCAGAACTATGCGAGAATAAAAAAAAAAAAAACCAACCCCAAAACCCAACCATTTTTGGTAGCATTATTCTCTATAGTCTTCTGAAAGTACTGAACCAAACACAACTCTGATGTTTATTATTTGAACAAATAATGTAGAAATTGGAGAAGAGGAACAGAAGGATATAAGGGATGAATCTTGCCTTACTTTTCCCTAAAGTTGAAAGTTCTCCAAAGCCCATTAAATACTTGAGAGCGACAAACAAAAATCTGTTTTCTAACAGAAATCTTGGTAAAGTAACAATTGCAGACACACTGAATTGCAATGAAAAGTAGAATAGAAAACTGTGAAATCAAGTTTCAAGAAGCATTAAATAATAATAATGTATTAGGAACAAAGGATTCAGTATGACAGGGCAAAACCAGGACAGATCAAAATTTTATACTGATTTTGCTTGGCAGAAAAATAAAGAGTAATAAAACTCAAAATTTAACCACGGAACACTTCTGTTTAGCAAAAAGTAATTTTTCATAGAGAATTCCTGAGCTGGCATAAAAATTGTCTGTGATACTCAGCAAGATGACACCATGTGAGCTCCACAGATACCTTAATGATATTTTAAGCTTTCTGACTAAAACTTTCTACTAATTGCTGCAGTAGAAAATCTTTTATTATTGACTGAAATATTAATTTATATGTATGCATTTATAGTTAACTATGATAAAGGCAATTACACCTTATTATCTATGAATTTTGGGGGCTGCACAGAATTTCATATAAATAAAATACTTCAAATGTGGCTTGAAATAATTACTCTATGGGATGTGACATCTGACTTCTGAAATACAGTCAAGAGGAGGAATAGACATTTGATATTACATACTAACATGCTCTAGTGAAAATCCACGTGCCACTACAGAATTATTGTATGGGCTGGTATGTCATATCATAACTCCTAGAAAACACATTGTATTAATTACCGTATGGCCTTATCAGAAGTGCTAATTATTCTAGACACTTCCTCCATGGAACTGCTGGGTGTAGTTGCAACTCATACTGCAGATTCTGAATTTGCCCTGTCAAGCTGTAAATTGATCAACTGGACATCAAAAAGTAATTCTGTTACTCATCTAGTAAAAAGCTAAAGGGAAACATAATTTCTGATTAAGTTTGAGTTAAATTTAGCTAAATTTATATTAACTTTGTTAACTTTCTTATAAAACAAGCCAACCTTTTCTGGATGCTACCTATTTTGCTGACCATTTTCAAACAACAACTGGATTTATAGTGTTTGTCATTATTCCCTATTTTGTTGTTTAAATTAAACTATTTGTGTAAAGTCAGAAAATTTCATTCTAGAGACTTTTTAGGAACTAATCTACTAACAACTATTTTAGAAACCTTAAAGGAATAATAACTAAGTATGTAATTTATTACTATAGTAGCAGTTAAAACCTGTGACTGACTGAATGCCCTACTGTTCACGTGTCAGATCAGACTGAAAATAATGGCACAAGAAATAACATGAAGTCACAGGAAACAAACAGAATTTATTCTATATTTTATACCTTACCACTTACATTTCTCTACTTTCCATGTAGCTTAAGAAAAATGAAGAGTTGCACTGATGGTGCTTATGATTGTATTTTGGCCTGTTACTGATGCCCCTGAGAATGTATTATTCTGGTTATATTGTTTTGGGTGACCCTTTACTGCTCAGAAATAGGATTACAGTGATCAGCTGTGAGTCTGAAAGCCATTGTGTTGGTAAATGTCTTGTAGCAACACTGCAAACCTGATTTCTCTGCATCTTCTGAGAAGCAACCAAAGTAGTGACCGTAGAAGCACCTTCAGGGTGAAAAAGTGGCTAAAACTTTTTGGGCAAGGCATAGTTTCATCTCTATTTTGAAATTGGTCATCTGCCAATGTTGCTTCAAATGGTGCCAATTCATAAAATACTTATTCCAAATGAGGACCTGGGTTAGCAGTTGGATTGATTCATCACTAATTGATTTAACAATAATCAGCTGCACATAGATGATAAACACTATCAGTAATAAAATTAATAAAGAAAATAACATTCTTTAGGGTGCATAGCTCTATAAACATCTTTAATCCTAGTTATAAGAGTGTAATCAAGTATTACTGCTTCACTGAAGCAATAGTTAAGTTCAGTAGTGTACATAAACACTAAGTATTCAATGTAATTTCTTAAAGTACTGTAATTTTATTAGTGTGCATTTATATTCCTATAATTTGACTGTGTTTTGTTTATCTGAAAAAGTTGCACAGAACCTTCCAGGAAGATGCCAATTTACTGGAGATCTCTGGGAAGAGTATATTCATGTCAGGTCATGACAAATGTGATAGCATCTGTCAAGTAGAACACTGTCCCTTCAGATCATGACAGTATTTGATATGACTCCAGGATTAACTTTTTCTAGAAATCATATTCTATAGCTAACTTTTTCCTACAAAAATGGATGATAATCATATATTAAGATATCCCTGACAGTTTTTTGCCCTTAAATCCAAAGACCTAACTCAGAAATTAATAAGTCAAAAGAAACAGCAAAGAAAAAAAAATATATACAAGCGACAGTCCCAAAATCATAGAATTTTCTTTGCATTATGATTACTTTCTATTTGATTTTCCCACTTTAAGTAAAATGTAAGAATAAATAAAATCCCAGTAATTTGATATTTGATTATCCTAATGGGACTTGATTCAATTACCCTAATGGGATTTGTATTTCTTTCACCATGAACAACCTGTAAACTTGATCCTTAAAATATTTGTCTAGCTTTAGTTAGAGGGAAAAAAATTTGGAATAGTTCATCTTTCACTTCAGAAGAAATATTGCTGACACTGAAGTACATGGGTCTATGGCATTTTCTTTTGTTGGCCTGCTTTGGGTTCCTGCCCATACATTGCACCAGTGTGTTGAGGTTACTCTGAACAGCAGCAGAACCATCTGATCTATCAAGTACTCCTCCCAGTTTTGTACCTGTAAACTTACTTGAAGGTCCTACCATTCAGGTCATGAGTGAACCTGTATGGGACCCAATATTGACCCCAGGGCAAACTGCATATGACTGATCTTCAACTGAACTTAACAACCTGTTATGAACCCAACTGTTTGTAACAACCCTTTGAACCTTGTAGGTCAACCAGCTTTCAGTCCATTTCCCTCTTCACTTATCTGGTCAGTGCTAGACTAGATAGACACCTTTCACCAAGGACACAGAAGAATAGTTTCTTGTCCTCTCCTTGTGCTGATCTCTCCTCTGAAGTCTAGTAAAGGCTTTTGAAATAGCCTGTGGTAAAAGCCTTTTTATGTTACTCATAATGCTTCGGAGACAAAGTAAATTTCTGCCACAGAGAAGAGAGATCTTTTTTATATACCTATTTTGCCTACATCTTCAAGTACATGTTTACCTCCATTTATGACTATGCTTTTTTGCTTTGTTTGAGACTATTCCTTCTTATTTTCATTCTACCTTTTCTACTTTTTTACAGATGTTATATTGCTTTGCAAACATTCTGAGAGGACAACACAATATCTCTGCTGCCCTCAACATAGAAGTAAAAGTCAATCATTGAAAAAATATTATTCAGGTTATTAAAATTAGTCTTAGGAAACTCATCTTCTTTGTTCAAAAGTTTTCATAATTGTGTTTGGTCTTTCTCTAGAATTATCCTTAGCTCCATTCCTGTGGATTAGGAAAAACCCCAAAAGTTTTATCTTGATATGCTAGTCCTGAATGCTTGCCTTAAGAAGCTTTACTGAGAATTCATTAAAACGTGCTCACTGTGTCTTAGCAATCTGAATCTCATTTTGTGACCTTTATGTCTTCCTTTAAAAACTTTGATCTGTTCTAAATGACTAGCTTATTTGGGTTTTACTTTTCAATTTGCCCACACCACAATACTCCTTGTTCACCTGAACTGTTTTGATCCTCACATATAGTATGATTAATGCCTTAAGTAGAGATGTGTTAATCATTTCCTTTGACCAGATTTTTTTTAAACTATTTTTTAAATTTTATTTCCTTTGAGTCTTTTTTTTTTTATATGTATGAATTTACTTCAGACTGGAAGCTGACAAGAGGCTTATGGAAATCTTATTTTCCCTCCCTTTAAACAGGCTTTATCTAAGCAATACCAAATACCACAGCTGCAGTGCAGTACCTTTTCTTCTAGATGGGAGGGCAAACTATTTACTTGAAGTATTAGATGATGGAGAAGGGACTAATACAAACTCATGCATAAATTTACTTGTCTTTGGGATCAGCCTTTCGACCTCCTCAAAGGCAATGATTAAGCTATTTCTTACTGTCTCCGCAGCTGTTCTAGACTGAATTACGGGTTATAAGTTAGTCTGCTACTTTGGATTTATCTTCCATTAATACAAACAGACTATGCTGAGAAAAAAAGAAAAGAAAGCTAGCAAATCACACTCCCCAATGGATGCAAAATACAGCATCTGAAACTGAAAACATCTTATTTTTTTAAAATGTTGCTTAAATATACTGCGAGGTATAATTTTTATTAAGTTCTCCTGATTCTAATAAACACTCAGAAATTGATACTATTTATTCTTTGAATACCTGTCCTAAACAAATGAATTTATACTTGTTTATGAAATCTTCAGACCTTAATTTACTGAAAGAAAATAAAAATACCAGATATTTTCCAGATTTTTTTCCCTTTAAAATTACCATCTGATACAAATGGAAGATCTAGATATCATGTATTTAAAACTTTAATTGTATATATACTGAAGCCATTATATAAAATTAGTATAAGATTTCATGTTTTAAAAAAAAGGAAATTTCTATAGGTATTCTATATCTGTGAGAAGCTGTCTGTGGAGGAAAATATTATTTTCCAACTGCAGAATATCAAAAACTTACCTCTAGGTCAAAGATCCTTAACATAACTTCAACCTGAGCTGGCTAATTTGTAATATAATGCAAATGATGATCACAAAAAAAAACATCAGTGAGACAGATACATTTTTTGTGAACACTCAAGTATAAATACTATAGAACATGGACCCGCTGATGCGATATTCACACAGGCAAAATTTCTAGCACTCTTTCCAGATTATGTTTAGGGTGTTTATTGAGGAGCACTGACTCTATTTCTATTTAATGTTTCAGTAATTCATTAAAACACTGAATAAAGACAATAATTGGTATTATCAAACCATGTCCATGTAAACAGCAGTCCATGCCTTCAGTTCTTAACTCCATGGTACATATTGTCTAAAACATCATAACGGATTGAAAATACAGCACTAATTCATTCATAGAACAGTTTGGGTTGGAAGGGACCTTCTAGTAATATTTAGTTCAAACTCCCTACCTATGGCAGGGACTTCTTTCAATAGAACAGGTTGCTCAAAGCCCCGTCCAGCCTGACCTGGAACATTTTCAATGATAGTGCACTCTGGGAAACATTCCTGTCTTACTACACTCCTCATAAAAAAAACTACTTCCTTGTGCCCAGTGGAAAAAGGTCCTGTGAAGTGTTTCTGGTTTTCTTATAGACCCTCTTTAATTATTGAAAGGCTGCACAAGATTTCATCTTCTCGTCTCCAGGCTAAACAACCTCAACTCTCTCAGACTTTCTTCAGAGAGGTATTCCAGCCCTCTGATCATGTTTCTGACCCTTCTCTGAACCCACTCTCAAAGATCCATGTCTTTCTTGAGCTGTGGCTGAAAAGGTTCACTAGAAACAAGACATAGAGTCAGGCACTCTGAAATTGAATGAAGTTGAAAGGTTTAGGCTTCCTAGAAAATAATTGTGGAAACACAATTTTATGAAGATTCTTTACTCACTGATACCATCATATAAGCAATATAATAAATTATGTTATTTTAACAATCAGTGAAAAGACTGTACATAAGTAGTAGTATATTATGTGTCTAGGTATGTCTGGATTTGGAAGAAGGCATCTTTTCTTCAAGAATCAGACTCTGTGTTTTCTCTAAAGCATCCTTACGTTTCATGACCCCAAATGAAAAACATTCTCTAAATTATCAAGTTGAAGACTTCAGCCTGTATAGGACTCACCAGAATATTC